>WHSE01000196.1:0-40191 GCA_012295165.1 Asparagus setaceus
CAAGAACAATCACCGATCGCCCTCTTCGTGTTGCCACCCCTACCGATGATATGGTTGTGTGGGTTATTACAAGTAACATTTCCACCCCTGGTGTAACCCGGTTCTTGACCGAGGACGTGTCTTTTGGGAGCATCGACTATTGGAAGTTGCTTTATGAATAAAGCGCTTGATCGCCTTTGGTGACTTTACTAATCACACACTTCGCTTTGTCTTTATCGCCACTCCGGACTCTTAGGGATACTCAAACCAGACGCAACGGAACTCTTTCGCTTGAGATGCCGATGGCTCGCACATTTCTCAACATCACTTGAATTTGGGTACGCCCCAACTTGTCGTTGTTTATGGATCGGGACCCAAACGCTCCATTACCGTGTTTTGACTTTGGTTCTCGATTGTGGACCAAGGCGATCAACACCGGTTGAAGGCTTCGCCTGATGGATCGAAGAGAGTCGCTAACGAAGTCGAAGAAGAACTCTCTGGCGGAGACAACCGGGGTGTCTCGGCTAAGAGGCCTTTGGCTGCAAGTTGTAGTGCCGCGGTGTGGGCTGTGCTCATTGCCGGTCCGCGCTGTCTCGCGCCGGGCGCGCAGTAGCTTTGACTCGCCGCTACGCTGGCCGGCTATTGCCTTGAGCGCCATTAAAAGTTTCGGTCCTCGCGGCGGACTTCGGTCCATGCTTGGCGCATTTTGAGTCGATTGTCGGCTTGATTTTGACTTTGCGCCTTTATGATGATAGCATCGCACGAAGCGTGGCGCTGACGACGCTCTAGGCACGCTCTTCTTCAAACGAAGTCCTTTGACAAGAACCCATTCTTCCTGGCGTGAGTGCCGACGGGTTGAGAGGTCAGTTTGTTGATGCCTGCGGATTACGAGTTCACATGATAATGAACTCCGTCCGCCGACTCCGTGGCCTTACAATTGACGGCCATCTTTGACGTTGTCTTTGACCGAGCCCTCTTTGACAGTTGTTGAGATCCCGCTGATTGACTCTTTCTTCTCCGAGATGAGTCAATTTGAATAGAGCCCACTTTGTAGCTGGTCGGGTGTTGTTGCAGGGCAATCACCCGCAAGTGAGCAAGAGTTGAGCACTACGACAGACGTAACCTCTCCTCTTTGGAGATGAAATCCTCCGATGCTTGCGGGCGAGGAGGAATTCGACGAGAGGAAGAGAGATACTTCTAACTTCTTAGCTTGATCGCGAAGTAGTTCCAATCCATCGACCATGAGGTCGCTTGATCGTCAGTAGGTCACACTCCATAGTCTCAAAGATTGAGACATTAGCTCCTCATCGTGGTCGCCATCGTTTGGTTCGAACGATGTTCTTTGTAGTTTTCATTTCAAAACATTTCAAAGTGAAAACAATTAAAGGGTTACACGGCAACTCTCTTTACAAAGAAATCAATCACTCTCTAACAAACTCGAAAGCGTAAGAGACTACACGCCAGAGATCTCTCCGCTTTTGTGGGCCTTTGCTCCGTACGGGACGCTGTCCGTGGACCATCACAAAACGATCGCCAAGTCGACGAATATAGTTAGTGCTACGCTAAGGAAACAATAACTGAAGCAAATATCTTAGCTAAGTAAGATATCTACTTCTCAAGAATAAGTCAAAGCTTAAACTCGAGGAATCTCCATGTGGATTGTGTTCTTGAACTTTGGAAGCTTGATTCTCTCCTTGCAAAAGCTCTATATTTGTGATCTCCAATCACGATCCTCCTGATAGGTGGGGGTATTTATAGCTTTAAAAGGAAGTAATCACAAAGAACATGTTCCATGCTCATTGCCACCATAAGGTGACATGCCACCTTTATGTGTCAGCAAGACAAATCGCCAGCGCCATAGGCGCCATTACCTTATGTGTCGCTGCGATGGGCGCCACCTTTATCAAGCAGATGGACGCGCCATTACCTTTTACGAAGGCCGCACCAGCCGCCAGCCGCTTCTGACCGCTGAACGGCCATCCCCTTTATTAGGCACGATTAAATGCCCTTAAATCACGCTTTTCAGGCGCCTACGATGTAACTGCCCACTAACGGGTTAAACGCTTTCTCATGTTGAAGAAGTCAAAATGGGCCCCACGAGCATTAATTACATGCATTCAAACCGCCATTGTGTATTTGTGCCCACCGCAAGGCGCTGACATCAAGAGGTGTCTCGCTATTGGCCGACACCACAAGGTGTCTTCACTACTAGCGACACAAGTAGGTGTTCTAAGATCGGGCGACATCACTAGGTGTCTTCGCCAATGGCGACACATCGAAGTGACTCATACCTCGCGACACTAAAGGTGTCTCGTTGTTTTATCCTCGATTGATTTCTTGAGACCTTGACGACGCCGTTTCGATCTTCTTGTGATTAAATCATGTTTAGGTTCTTCAAAGAATTTTGATGCCTACATGCGCCAGTTCAATCCAAGACGCTTCATCTACACAGATAATCCCATCGCAAATGGTTTAGCCAAGCCTTTAACAAGACCATCACCAAGATCTTGGCCGGCTAGTGAGGACCAATAAGCTTAGATCGGGACGACAAGCTCTGACGCTTGGGCTTATCTCACCACGATCCAACACCGACCGGGCCACCCCGCATCCTTGGTATACGGATGTGAAGCCATCCTACCATTGAAATACAAATCCCATCCCTTCGCGGTCGCACTCGTGACGGGAATGACGGATGACGAAAGCAACATCAAGCGCCTTGAAGAGCTTGAGATGTTGGACTAAAAACGCTTTGGAAGCTCAATAGCAAATTGAGTTATACCAGCCGTAATTTTCAAAGCCTTTAATAAGAAAGTCCAAAGATCGGTTTTCAAGGAAGGAGATTCGTGCTACCGGCCCCGCACCAATGATCCTTAATTCCAAGAAGAAAGGCAAATTTCAACCCAAATGGGAAGGACCGCTCAGAATCGACACAACTACTACTCAATGGAGCATATCGCCGATCACTCAAGACGGCGACAAGTTAATGATGTCAATCAACGGAAGTTCTCAAGAAATATTACCCCTAGTATACTAAGATAACCCGCTCCTACAGCTTTTGATGATCGATCTTTGAATAGTCACATTCACTAAACTCCCACTTGGTCAAACCTTTGAACAGTTAGGACCAAAATCAAAATGTCTTTATCATTACTCCCACTTGACCAAACTTTTGAACATTTAGGGTCATTTCAAATCTCCACTCCCACTTGGCCAAAATTCCCAACAGTTGAGGCCACCAATAAAATCAAAATCTATTCTCGATTTTCTTCATGAATGAGAGTTCCACTCCAGTACCGGGTTCGTCTCTGCCCCAAGAAGGGATAAATTTGAGTAACTAAATCCCTTAGGTTTCTCTAACTTTCACCTTTTACTCACCTGAGTTAAAAGCCTTTTTTTATCTCTGAGTCAAAGCCATGTGGCCCGACTCTAATATGATTCTCGAGATGGAGATCCCACTTTGAGTTTCTTTATAGATTCTCTGGTGCACGTGCATCAGGAATTCTTATGACTCTCAGTTCACGTGAATGAAGAGTCATCAATTAAAGCGGGAGATAAGAAAATACCTTCTTCTTCTTCAACACAACGGGTTCGTCTTTTTCCCAAGAGAAGACACAACGGGTTCGTCTTTGTCCTAAGAGAAGACACAACGGGTTCGTCTTCGCCCTAAGAGAAGACAACAAAACAACAAACAAAGTCTATGTATTCAATACATACCACCCCACATCGATTTAATGATTCGTTAAAGCTACGCCTATTTATGCGTAGGTGTTATTCCTATCCTTAAATTAGAAATGTCGCCTCAACACACGCACGGTAATCAATTCCCGTGATAATTGATCAAGCCCACATGTTCAATATCGCGGGAAAATAAAGTCTATGTATTCAATATATAGCCGCCTCATTACGACTTAATGATCTCGTTAAATCTACGCCTATTTATACGTAGGTGTTATTCCTATCATTAAATTAGGAATAAGTCACGCCTCAACATACCGGTAATCAGCCCTCGCGGATAATGATCGCCCACGATTCAATATCGTGGCAAACAAAGTCTATGTATTCAATACATGGCCAGCCTCATTACTGACTTAATGATCTGTTAAATCTACGCCTATTTATGTGTAGTAGGTGTTATTCCTATCCTTAAATTAAGAATAAGTCAGCGTCTAATACATGCCGCCGGGTAATTAGTTCCCGTGGTAATTGATCAACCCTACGTATTCAATATCGTAGCATAGATGTCATTACCTAATGACACCTAAACTATGCCTTCATGCATGGGATGTTATCTCTATCCCTTACCGAGATAAGCCTTCATCTAACACATATACGCCGTAATCAATTCCCGCCATAATTGATCGCTTACGGTTCAATATCGTGAAAGCACAAAGTCTAAGAGAATTCACTCTTTTTAGCACAACGCTATATGTAGAACGGACTTAAATAATCTACATGCTAGTCCAATTCAAACGTAGTTGGTAAAGGCATATCAAACTGCTGATGGTCGAGGGTTTGCCAAAAACCTATTGAGATTATATCCATTCGCTCAAAGCGTAATAAAGAACGAATGAAAGTCGATAAAAGTAAATTTTATTTCATAAATGATGGGATATAAAATACATTGTCGCCTAAACAAAAATCAAAAGTATCCTATGGGGAGAACTACGGGCGGATCCGTTTCTTCCAAACTTGAGCTCAGCCTAGTATTCTTGTTCTAATTCCTTCTCGAGGAGGACTCTAGAAGCATCGTTAAGAGTTAGAAGTGAATGATCTTTTGATCTAGTTCAGCTAACATTTCATCGATGCCTTCAATTGCTCGCCAATTTAGAACGAAGTCTTTTCTCAACTAGCTAGATCAATCTTCAGAGAGCACGCCTCTTCTCTTCTCGCGGAGCTTCGTGAGCGATCTCTAGGTCGCGGCGCGCCTCGACGGAGCGACCAAGTCAAGATTGGTCTCATCCCGTGATATTCGAAGCTTGCCCTTAGGGCCGGATCAACCTCGCGACTTGTCAGAAGTTCTTCCTCAACAGCCTCTTCGCTATTTCCTAGCTCGCATGATAGACTCAACTCGAAGAGATATAAGAGGAAGTACCCCGACTGAAGTCTCTGTTCACCCAGCTCCTCGCTCTAACTCGAACCAGATCTTCAAGGATAGAGTCGCCTAAGTCGGAAAACCTCTCTCTCTTATGATATTCACATGCCGATCGAGAAACCGCTTTTGCGTGAGCTGAAGGAAAACCTTTATTCAACGACCTTTTCAATCAATTTATTGAGACGGAACATGATACTCTCAAGCTCTGCACTGATGACCATCTTCTCAGGGTCTTCATCCGCCATCAAAGCTCTAATCATGTCGTACAGTACGGAAGGTGCCGCTATGAAAGAGGAAGTGTAAGTTTCTGAAGACCTTAAATCCTAAAACTCTCATAAGAAGCAAGAATAGGAGATATACCAATGTGGCTAGAAGATCCACCAGCTGGCGTTGTCTTCCCCACGCTCGTCGATATAGCCTCGGGGACCACCGGAATTGATTCAGGTTCAGCTTGAGTAGCCGGTGGTCCAGGTTGAACGAGAGAACTCTCAACAAGAGTCGAGACGATGATGGACTCAGTTGGGGAGATGAGAGGTTGAGTCTCCAAGTGCGGAACCGGAGCTTGCTCTACAATAGTAGTAACGGGGTCTGCGGGTGAAAATACCATCAAATATCAACTATCGGCTAGAAGATTGAGAAGATCTGAATGATAAGACACGTACCGGCAGAAGAGCTAGCCTCTACAATAGATTCTCTCTGAGTATGTTCCGATAACATCTCAAATTAGATTTTTGTCAACTCGTAAAAGAGATATCTCGAGCTAGGCTTTGTTCTGATGACTCCTCAAAACCCTCATGTGCGCGGCTCCGCTTGCATCCGACCTTCCGCTATGACATCAACAATACACTCTCGGTGTTAGTTTGCATATATTTACATATGTTAGAATCGTAATAATATATGTATATACCGAGCCGTTCCGGTTCAGGACTTATCGAAAGGCCCCACCAAGTCAGCTTCCTCCTTTGCTCCCCATCACTACAGCCTACAACATGTTAGCTCTTCAATATAATGAAGGGAGAACAAAGTAAAGTTCAGACTTCATACCAGACTCGTTCGCTGGCTTAACACTTGCTACCATTTCTTAAAGTTTTTCTAAAAGAACTGGACGATTAGCTTATTAGTGGAGGAACAAAGTCGGATTCTCTCAACTCCTTGAGTTGCCATCCGTGAGGAGGTATTCGTGACCTGCGACGCATACCTCGAGCATGAGGGATGTCAACATCTCGCCGATGACAGATCCGAGGCACCTCATCCATAGCTTCATGTACTTGCGCGCGGAAGCCGGATCCGATAGACGCCGGGCGGAGAGGAAGGTTTCACTGAATTTCACCTTCTTCAGAGCGCTCGTGGGAAGGATGAAAAGAAGATAAATAATAAGTACCGATGGCGCAAAACCATAAAGGTCAAGTTAACAAAAATTTTACCTTCCTCCAATTGGGAAGTCGCCTCGTACGTCCGAGTCGAGATCTTGGGCCGAGGCCTATATGCTACCTTCTTCGCAGACGCATCAACGCCTCGCAATAGAAGTGGAGGTGGAATGGTCATTGATGTATGAGCCCTCTTCCCGAGAATGAGATCGAAGCCCTCTTCCTCTTCTTCCTCTTTCCCTGCCTCAACAAATATTTTAGGGGATAGGTGAGAACGACTCTTCTGCGGGGCTTTCACAGACGCCGGGAGGAGATGGGACGCGGGAGAAGTCCGAACCGTGCATCCCGCTGAGTTGGAGAACGACGTGGAAGGAGGAACTACCATCGGGCCCGTGAGTCGGACACCCATGGGACGGACCGCTTCTTCCTCACTCCACTCAGACTCAGAGCGAACATTTCTTCTTCTTCCTCTTCTCGAAGTTCGATTGTATCGCCGAAATCTTCTTCCTCGCTTCTTCCCGAATTTCTTTCTGCTTTTGACTCCTCGACGGTTGAGCTCGCTGAGGATAAGCACGAAGTTGGTGTAGGCTCTCTCTCAGGCCCCACTTCAAGAGGAGCGTTAGTCGCAATGAGCCACTTGCAATACAAGAAAGTTGTTTGAAGCTTAGGCTCGCCGAAGGTCGAATTTGGCACGGTGCAGCCCGATACTTCAAAACCGGCTACAAGACCGCCGATGAGGCCTCCGGTGGGTCTTCATCCCCGATTCGATTCTCGACATAGATCCGATCGTGAAATGAATTGATGAGAAAATCAGCATGGAAAATAAGGTTCAATGTCACAGGAGTTCTTGACTCGGAAGATGAGATAGCCGGGCCGGATGTTTATCAGCCACCGGAAACAGCCAAGATCTAGGATAGTACGGCTTCCATTGGGTTCGACAGCATCTACAAGCACTTCATCGTACCGACCTGAGAAATGCAGGAAACACTTGAAGAATTCCCAACTCTTGGCGATCCTGAATTGGCGAGATGCCTCAGACCATTGTCTTGCTCTCCACTTGTAGTTCTCCAAGATTTGCAGCAGAGGAAGTTCAGGGTCAACTGTCTCGGGCGCCGTCATTAAGTCCGGGCGATGGAGCACGAGCCAAGCCATCAAATAAGTATATGGTAGCTCCACCTTTACACCGGATCTCGCTTGAGGACCCTTTGCCCTTCCGATGAAGCCAAGAACTAAACGTCGAAGCCCGCAATGGATATCTGCTATCATCGCTGAGAGGAGAGAAAGTCGACGACCGATGACTAGCTCAACGGCTGGGAAGAGTACTTCCAGAGGCATGACATCTGAGGATTGATGCGAACCACGCGATTTCTTCAACCAAATTGCCAAGTAGCCCGCCAAAAGAGTTTGTGGCTTGATTCGCTTCCGCGACTTGCCACAAGAAAGTTTCAACTTGGTGCCTTGGCAATTTTGTCCTCAAAGAAATGGGTGGTAAAGATTGGGCATTCGCCTTCTGACGCCTTGTTGATGGCGTAGGAGTTAGGGTTCCAGTTCACTCACGCCGCCATCGCCTTCTAGATTCTTGAACAGATAATTGGCTTAACTATTTCGCTAACTCAGGACTCTTCTCGACTCACTTCACCGACGCTTATCGCCGCCTAGCAATGGCGTTAACAGATCTCATAACTAGCCGACTTCTCTCTTCATTCCCTTCACGACGATTTGTGGGAAGTACTCCCGGTATGGAGTGTCACCCATCGAAGACCGAGATACTTTCATCATCTGGTGGGCGGTAAGCCCGACTCGATTCTTTGTT
Source organism: Asparagus setaceus (assembly GCA_012295165.1). Lineage (NCBI taxonomy): Eukaryota > Viridiplantae > Streptophyta > Magnoliopsida > Asparagales > Asparagaceae > Asparagus > Asparagus setaceus. Next base: position 8,252 of record WHSE01000196.1, read on the forward strand.
AAGAAAGTATTGGTGTCGGGTTGTAAATCTCCAAAAGCGAAGTGATGCACACGATGGGAATCCCATACATGCTTTCCCGAATGGGAGCGTTACAAGCCAATCTCACGAAGCTCATGGCTCCATCGACCAGGGCGTGCTTGGTCATCCCGTAATCCACCATCGATTATGGTAGTGTGAACCCAACCAAAGCATCGGTGGGACTTCTTAGGAGAAACTCCTTCCTATTCTAGCTAGGCGATTCTTCAGCATTGTGCCTTGACCATCAACTTATTGTGGGGGCTATCGACCCACAATTAGGGATAAAGTGCGGACATAGTCTCTATCTTGGGCAGGGTAGCGCATTGACAACATATTAAGTAATGTATCGCTCGATCTTGGTCAACCTCGGGACATACTCCTCTTGGCGGACAAGTTGTGCAAGTGCACTAATGAATGATGGCGAGTAGGCGAAGGTAGGTGAAGATGAGCACGTCGCCTATCACTGACCAAGATGGTCGGGGAGATAGAACCTCACGGGTCGCAATGGAGTCCCGAACAAGTAGCTAGATTTCCTCATAACCTCGTAGATCCGGCACCTTTCATCATGGGGCATCAGTCATCATCCTCGTGTAAATCCGCGGCGGTCCCGTGCTCCAATAACTCGGAGGTGCACTTGGGCCAAGAGAGCGTCGGCCACAGGCGGCGCCCTCACGAGATGAGGAGAACCACGGTGCTATGTAGCCCTTTCGACTCGTGGCGGCGAAGAATTCAAGCGCAAGACATAGGGATATATCGAGAATAAGCTCGGAACAATCCTAAGGGTAAAGAACACTTGGTTAAATCCAAAAAGTGATGAGAGAACTGCCTCAGCGGTCGAAGTCCAGATCGCCGCTAGCAGCCGAGATAAGCTCAAACCCGCCTCGGCCAATAGCTGACAGTCCCAAACCGCTCGCCACCGCGAATAGTCAACTATCTCGCTAGCGGCGAGACAGCCCCGACTGCCGCGCAAACGCAAGGCAGTCAGTATCTCATGTTCTTGATTTTATGAGCTTTGACAATGCAAAACACTCGCTTAAGCCCGTGATCCTCGCTGGCGAGGACTCGACTCTTCCCGAATGCCTCGCAAAGGAGAACAAACGAGGATTCTACACAAAAGTGCAAATTTTCAACTCAAATGTACATGCATACACCCCAAAACTCACCTCCGAATGACGAGGCAGTCGATTCTTCTTCAGTTCGAGGCCCTGGGGCGATTTACCTTGGGGACGGAGATCTTGGGAGACATAGTGAAAAACTTGATTTTGGGCTCGAGAACAAGAAAAGCTCGGGTTTTTGATGAAACTTGGAGCAAGAAAAGCTCGAAGAGGCCTAGGGTTTGATGAAGAGGCTTCGGATCTGACAGAGGATCAGGAGAAGGCTCGGTTTGATGGAGGAAAATCGATCTAAATCGATGGAATCCTAAGAAATCCGAAGAAACCCTAGATCTAAAGAGGGGTTTTCGAGCAAACTTGGAAGCTTGAGAGATTAAAAGGGCTTGCTAAGGTTGATGGGGGAAAAGAGAAGTCCTTAGAAGAGTTTAAAGTCCAAAAGGCGGATACCAATGGTGACAAAACCTAAGTGTCGGGTTTATAAAGACGCCGAGCTGCCTCGCCTCCTTCTAAGCGATGGCTGCAGCGCATGCCCAGCTTCTGGCGAGGCAGTCCACACTACAGCGCATACTCTCTTGAGTGCGACAACCAACAACTGCAGCGCAAGCTTGCATCCGGCGCGGCGGTTATAACTACCGCTGCACACAAAGATACCAAGCTGTCACCGGCAACTCACGAGGCTCAATGTTTATCCTCTGCGAGATTTGAGGTAGTATATTCAAGGCAAATTGGCCCCATATTATATGGAGCTTTCGAAAGTCAAAACAAACAACTTATGTTCCAAGTATTGATGGTAGGACGGCCTTCCTCTCTAAATTCTTGTTCTTGAAGAAGAATCATACACCATCCTCCTTGTGATGAGACAATATAGTTCGAGGCACTCAATTATCACTCAAGTGGTGACTTTCAAGATGAAGGCGAGCAGTTTAAATTTGACTTCATCATTTCAACCAATCCAAATACAAATGCAACAGCTATTGATCCTAAAATATATGGTCGGCGGCGTGGAGCGAGGATTGGCGAAGCAAGATATCGCCCCTTCTATAAAGTTCAACATTGAACAGAAGCAAGGAGTATCTTATCCAAAGTATTCTAGACCCCTCGACAAAATACAGAGGAGTCTGAAATCTTTAGAGGGAGTATTTGTAGGCATTAAAAATTACTAAGAACCCCAAATATGACTTAAAAATGAGAAGATCGAAGGGCGGCGTCGTCAAAGTCTCGAAGTCAATCCGAGGTGAAACCAATGCCGAGACACCTATTGTGTCTGCGCCATTGTAGCGACAACTTGTTGTGTCGCCATTAGCGAGACACTTTCTTGTCGTTAGCTATTGGTAGCGACACCTTATTGTGTCTAGCCATTGGCGAAGAACACTTTCTATGTCGGCTATTGGCGCGACACCTTATGTCATGCTGGCGAAGACACTTACTAATGTCGCGTCAAGGTGAGACACTAAGAATGTCACGGTATGTGCTCTTGAAGTGTTCAAATTAATACTTGTGGGGCCCACTTGATTTTTCAATGCAAAGAAACGCTCACCACGCATAGGGCGGTTACACGCTAAAAATACGCCACTAAGCGGAAATTAGGGTATTTAATCGTACAAAATTAGAGGAAAGCCGCTACAATAGCGATTGGGCGCAGAAGCCAACACCGCCGCTACCAACATGCACGAGGCCGTCAAGGCCACGGCAATACATCAGAGCCCACTACGGATTTTGACCACTTGACGACTTGTGTTCTTTTCGCGATGTGACACCTCCCAAAGGCTATAATACCCCCTACGCCCACTTAGATCGAGATCGACGAGATCGTAGTTTTGGAGATCAAAAATTTCCTAAGCTAAGAGCCTTATGAGAGAGAAGAGAAGGAGATTTCGAAGCCACCAAGAAGATTTCAAGAACTTCATCCACGGAAAATTCTCGAAGTTTAAGCTTAGACTTATTCTTGAAAGAGTAGATATCTTACCTTGCTAAGATATTTGCTTTAGTTCTTGTTTCCTTAGGGAAGCATTAACTCAACCTCGCCGATTCGACGATCGTTGCTTAGGGTGGTCCACGACGACGGCCCTCAAGACAGCCAAGAATCCACGCAAGGTGAGATCTACACGTAGTGTCTTCTATTCGTTTGTGAGAAAGTGATCCAAATTCATTTGTAATAGAGAGTTACACGGTAATTTTATTTCATTTTTATTGTCAAAACGCTTTTGTAAATGGAAATAACAAAGAAACCTCGCCAACCAAAACAAAGTGGACCACATATGAACTAGAGTTGCATGCCATAGTCCGCCTTTAAAGCATCGGGAGCACTATTTGATCTCGGAGTTTCGCTGAATACCGACCATCGCTTTGAAAACCATCAATAGTCGACTACCATCAATCGTATGCATGCTCGTTAGATCTCAAGTCAGAAAGCATTTCACCTTTATTTTGAAGCACAAGTCTAGAGAGTAGAATAAAATTGCAAATGCACTCGGTCAGAGAGCTGGTTTGTTGGTGACTTTGCAGGCAAAAGTGACTAGATTTGAATACCTAAAGGAGCTGTATGCAAAAGACGAAGACTTTAAGGAGATTTGGAACGATTGCCAACAAATTCATTTAGTCAAAGGTTTTCACATCCACGATGGTTATTTATTTCATGGAGATTAGTTGTGCATGCCCCAGAGTTCATTGAGAGAGCAGATAATACGAGACCTTCATGTTGGCAGGCTAGAAGGACATTTGGGGCGTGATAAGACAATTGCTTCCATTGAAGATCAATATTAATGGCCTCAGCTAAAGAAGGGGATAAAAAATATGTGCGGCGTTGTCCAGTTTGTCAAGTTGCTAAGGGAAAGTCCCAAAATACGCGATTGTATACACCCTTACCTGTTCCTGATGCGTCATGGCATGATATCTCAATAGATATTGTGTTGGGACTCCCTAGAACCCAACAAGGCATGGATTCTATTTTTGCTGTTGTTGATAGGTTTTCAAAGATGTCGCACTTTATTCCTTGCAAGAAGATAGCAGATGCTAGCAACATTGCCAATCTTTTCTTTCGGAAGATAGTTCGCCTTCATGGAGTGCTAAAATCCATCACATCTAATCATGATTTCAAGTTCTTATCCAACTTTTGGAGGACCTTGTGGCGTGATTCAATACTTCACTTAAATTGATGCCTTACCACCCTCAAAGGGCGGACAAAGCTGAAGTGGTAAATTGCACTCTCGGTAACTTTCTTAGATCCATCTGGCGATCATCAAAGGTGGGATCTTACTGCGGCACATCTTTTTGTTTATAAGCTGTATGGAGAATCGAACTACAACCGGGGCTCCCTTTGTGATTATATATGGAAGGCTTCTAAACCATTATCTTGATCTAGTTCCACTACCTAAGCTTTCAGGACAGAGTATTGCTGCAGATCATATGGCCGAAAAAGATACGCATATCCAATAGGAACCAAGGAGAGGATAGAGAAGTCTAATGCTAAATATAAAACCGGATGCCGACGACACTGTGAGGACGGTTATTTGAGGAGGGAGACATGGTGATGGTGTTTCTACGAAAAGAGCGTCTTCCAATGGGCACCTACAACAAGCTGAAGAATAAAAAATATGGCCAATTGTAGGTCCGCCAAAATGAAATTAGCATTTTTAAGCTCCGTGAACGAAAACTCACCTCCGCTGCTTCACCACGGCGCTTCTAAGTCAACGCAGCTCACCTCCTCGCTCTCACCACCGCTCTAAGTCAAAACGCAGAGCTCTAAGACGCGAGCTCGCCAAGACGCAGAGCTCGCTAAGACGCACAGCTCGCTAAGACGCTGAGCTCGCCAAGACGCTAGAGCTCGCTAAGACGCAGCTCACTCAAAACGCAGAGCTCACCTGCATTTTAAGAACGTGAACTCCTGATTTGACTCGCTCAAACACAAGCCGAACGGTTTCTAAATCGCTGTCCATGATTTGATAACCACCTATCATGGAGAGATTTAAGGGCGTTACACCCCATTAAACCCTCATTAAGAAGAGTTTTAAGGGGGCGTTACACCCTAAATCACCTATAAAAAGGAGAGTTCTTTGATCGACGGAGGGGCTTCTTTGGAAAATCGGATTTTTCTTGGTGATGGAGCATTCGCTTGAAGAGATCAGCCTTGGAGGAGTTTAAGAAGAGCTTTTCGTAGCTTTTGGCCTTGGTTAATTCTTTTACGGAGTTCTCAAACTCGTTAGAGTTTCAAACTTGCTTTGCAAGTTCTTTTTAACGTTGTTCCACGAAGTTGAGACGCTCGATAGTCAACGGATACAAGATTCAAGCTCCCATCGCTACCGCGGAAGAACCTGTGTTAAACAAAGGGAAGGATCTCCGCTGATCTTTCCTTCTTTATAAATCGGGCAACCGATCGAGGAATTTTATAATTTCTTTGTCTAAGTCAATTAGAGAGGGATTACTTTGAGAGATTGTATTCATTCTTTTTTATCTTACTTTTCTCAAATTTTTCTCACGAGCAAAGGATGGCGACTCCGCTGGGGACTAGCTTCACCGACGAAGAAGTGGTGGCGCAATCGACATCAAGCTTCGCGGGAACAACGTCGAAATTCTTGTGGTGGAGTTTGACCAAGCCAAATGCGAGGAGGCACTCTCCCGGATCCCTTAGCCCCAAGGCTATCGCCAAGATCCGTAAAGTCTCCAAAAGACTAAAGCTCCATCCATGATCGATTAAAGGAGTGTCTCTCTTGGGGTTGAACTTTTATATAGTCCCCTCTCGAAGGGAAGGCTCAGCTCCAACGAACTTCGTCAATCGAGTTAGAAGCGCACCCGATGCCCAAACCTAAGGCAGCGGGTCAAGAACCTATCACGCGATTAACCGATCGATCTGATGGTGACATCGTTACAAAACAAAAGCGAGGCTAAGAAAAATGCGGCTCTGAAGGAGATCCCATGGCGAGCACAACTCAGAGAGCCAATCCTCCAATCAACATGAGCTCTGCGTTTGTGAGCCTCAACATGAACTCTGCGTTACGTTTTAGAATGCAACCCTCATGGTTATATGCCCAAACATGAGCTCTGTGTAAGCCAAACAGCGGACCTCGGTAGCGTTTCTCAGCGAAACACATCTCTCAAGAGTGCACTTTAGAAACAAAATGCAGACCTCGAGGCATTTCTCAAACAAAGCGGCTCGAGGGTGTGTTTTAGAATCAAACACATACCTCAAGGTGCGTTTCCCAAAAATGCAAACCTGAGTGCGTTTCTCAAACAAAAGCGGCTCTCGAGTGCGTTTGAGAATCAAGCGGACCTCGAGTGCGTTTCTCAAATAAAACGCTCTCGGAGTGCGTTTCAAAATCCAGCAGCGGATCTAAGACTGCGTTGCTCAATCAAATCACGGACCTCAAGTGCGCATTCCCTTTCAAACCACGACCCTCGCATTTACGGCGATGTGTCAAGTCGAGTTCAGGGCAACCGACGTGAGCTTCAAACGGCAGTATTGGGCTCAAGTGAGACCCCCGAATACTCTGCGAAGTGTGACTAGATTAAAAAGTGCACCTAAGAAGTCTACGAACTCAAGGCATCTCAACAAGATCCAGATTCAATAAGAGCTAGTCCCGTCCAATCATAGACTGGGGGTTCTAATGCAAACCTCACGAGTGTAGGCTGTCAAAATTTCTTACTGATAAGCCACAGCCCACTAAGATATCGCCGAGCGAAGACGCAGTTCGAAGGCTTCTAAAGAAATAGAATAGAGTCACAAACACAAGGATTACAACTTGACAAGGTTCAACCAATAGAATAACCTCATCAGAACAAACCAAGAGGTTTAACACCACGTTTAAAGCTCAAAACGCTGCCTCACCGCCCAAGCTCAAAACGCTGAGCTCACCGGCCCAAGCTTCGAAGCCAGCCCAAGCTCAAAACGCAGAAGCTTCCAACCGCTTCAAGCTCAAAACGCGGGCATCATGGCCACGCTCAAGTTGAAAACGCTGATCTTAACCCCGCCCTAGTCCCAAATAGAGACGCGAGGATCATTTAAAACGCTGGTCTTTCGCTTACTCTTTAAACACGACTTAAACGGCTCCAAAACCGCTTTCCACGATTTGAGGGCCACTTAATCCTCATTCCAAGGGGTCAAGACACCCTAAAACTCCCTATAAATAGCTGAAAACTCAGCCGAGAAAAGGGGATTGAACTCAATTGGGAGAGCTGGCGGAGAAGATCGGCAGTTGAGCACTTGAGAAGTGAATTGACTTGAGGGAGAGCTTGAGCTGTTTTGACATCGCTTTTCTTCAATTTGGCTTGGTCTCCAAACTCGTGGCAGAAGTTACAAAACCCATTCTTCTAAGTTATCAAACTCGTAGAGTTAAAAAAAGAAAAACTTGCTTTGTGAGTTCTTAGACTTGCTTTGTAAGTCCTTCTCAACGCGATTCCACGAAAGCAACAAGACGGTCGGATCGCCCACGGATACAAGGCTCAAGCTCCTATCGCCACCGTGAAGAACCCAGTGAAAAGGAAGGATCTCCACGACTCTTCCTTCTTGTAAATCGGCAACCGATCGAGGAATTTATAATTTTTTATCTAAGTCGCTTAGAGAGAGAGATTGCATTCGAGAGAGTTGTATTTATTCTTTCTTTAAGATCAATTAGAAGGATAGCATTTGTTTTACAAATTTTAATTTTCCTCGCGAACAAAAGATGGCGACACCGGGAGTAGCTTCACAGATGAAGAAGTGGTGCGCACTGACACCCTCATTGGGACTACAGAGAAACTCTCACGGTAGAGTTTGACCAAGCCAAATACTTAAGAGTTACTCTCTTCCCATCCCTTAGCCCCAAGGCGCGTTAAGGTTCGCAGTTCTCTGGAGATCAAGTCACCGTGATCGGTCGTCACCTAAAGAAAATTTTGCCGCTGAATCGATGGTTCGCAAGGTTTCCTTTTAGGGTAAAAGACCGCATCGACCGGAGCGATGGAAGATCCTACACCGAGCCTACACGACTGATATTAGGTCATAAGAAGCCTATCGTGGCAAATAACTTAGCCGATGTAAATGCGATGCCACAAAAGCCTTAAGACAAAGCTAAGAAGAACGCTTACTCGTCAGAAGAGAAGATCCTTCAGAGCACAACTCCGAAAATCGATCCTCAAGACAACGCTGACTTTGAGCTTCGTTCGCATGCAGAGCCACCGCTGAAGATGAGCCTCAATGGCGCTGTTGCTCAAACAAAACGCTGGTCCTAAGACCAAGGCTTCCCAAACAAAACGCAGCCCCAAGACAGCCAGTTTCCCAAACAAAACGCAGTCCTGTGGCCGATTTCCAAACAAAACGCAGTCCTGTGATCGCGCTTCAAACAAAACGCTGGTCCCAAGACCGCTTTCCCAATCAACGCCAACTGGACGCCCGCGCTTCTTCAACCAAACGCCGAACCTCGGGAGCGCTTCACAAACAAAACGCGACTCGGTGACCGCCTCGACTCAAACGCATCACTCAAGGGCTGCCAGCCATTAAACGTGGACCTCAGTCCACGCTTCACAAAAGAGCATGACCTCGGTTCCGCACTCAAAACGCTGATGGGATTTGTCATGTCCACTCTAACCCAACCCCTTCAAATGATGCGACAGTTCCAGCTCAAACTACCGATCCGGGTTAACATTCCTCATGTTTCGACTTGAGATAATTATTATCAAGAGAGAGACCAACGCAGAAGTCGCCATTCGCGTCCGTATGAGCGATTGATTGCAACGGTCCTCTCTCGAATGTCAATGTTGTGCACCGCATCCTAGACGATCGGCCTTTGATCGGTTGATTAATCCACCCGCCCAAGAGACAGAGCGCATTCCACGTAAGGAGAACATCGAGACTGAATATCCCTAAGTCACCATCAATATGGCTCAGGAACATCGTTACCTTCCAGCCAGACATAATCGAGACTAATCGCCTCCGAAAGTGTTAAGGAAATCTCAGATAAGTTCAAGGAATTTATCAAGACTCAACACGACGGGGAGTCATACCCTCATCATTATCGAGGTCGGCTGTGGGTTAGAACCGAAGATGAGCACTCCCATTGCAGAAGTCTCGGCTTCCACTGCTCAGAACACGAGAACATGGCTTATACAACTAAGGGTACCAAGATCTCAAGAAGAAGCTTGAAGAATACCAGCATGACACAGAAGCTATGCGGTCACAAAGAAGAAACCATTAACCAACTTAGAGACATGGTAGCCCAACCGGTTTCAAATAGGCTCAAGCTCACGCGGGTCGGGTCCGCACTCTCAACCGAATTGTCACGAAGAAAGGTCAATCCGCAGCGTAAGGGAAAGATGGTTGAAACCTCATCAAGAAACTCACCGTGATAGATTCTTCATCCGGTTGAGAGAAAGGCCCAGAACGAATCAAATCTTCAATCGGCCAAAATGGATGAATTCGAAGCTCGTCTTAACGCTATCGCTAATAGGAGTGAGCTCCAAGACGAGGGGGTTGTGAGGCCATATCCTGCAGAGTGGGATGCAGCGCCCTACCCTCCAAAGTTTAAAGCCCCGGCTCTACAAGCCTTCGATGGCAAAGGTTCGCCGAATCAGCACGTCTATTACTTCAAGTCACAGACTGGCGATGTGATTTCGAACGATGCTATTTTGAGCCGTCTATTTATTGGCACTCTCAAGGGAGTCGCCTTTGAATGGTTTATGAAAATCACGGATCTATTTGAAAGTTGGTAGATTTGGAAAGGCTATTTCTAGCTAGGTTCTTCAAGATGACACCGGTATCCGCCCCTACCCTCCTCGCCACTAAACAAAAGCCGGGAATCAAAGGTTTTGTGGAAAGGTTCCGAGTATGCTATGATGCCCAAGCAGGATGACACAAACCACTTTGGTGGAAACCCGCCAAGATAACCCGCACTCTCTTGGCTCGGGATGGGGTTGCGTAATGTCATTCCTAGAAGCAATTAGTGTCCCAAGGGGAACAAAGGAAGAGATTGTCGCATCTAATTAAAGTCAAGAAGCAGGACGACAAGAACAAATGCGCCACGAGGTCAAGATAATGTCCCTCGGTCAAGGAGGAACGACATTCATGCTAACATACTAGTGTTCGATCTCCACCAAAGAAGCAAGGCAAGCCGCCGAGTCACTAAGACCGCTTAAGCAATATTCTTTCAAAGAAGAACATGTTGATATTTATTCCAACCGCTTCAAGAACAACAAGTTGAAGCCCTGTGGTTTAAGAGGCCCGAGGAAGCAGGAAGGTGGATGATCCCACTATTGTCGATATCACGTATGTTGGGACACCCGGAAGTGCTACATTTTTAAAGATATTCTACAAGCACCGGTTGATGCCGAGGTACTCAAGTCAAACCGAGCGTAAGACCGTGGTCTACTAATATGACATCGCTCAATTCAAGACTTCCACTGTAAAACTCCTAATGGAGTTATCCCATTCCAAAAGGAGAACTACGCTTGAGAAATACCGATCAACATGGTCAAGAAGGTAAAGGTCCGTACCCTTACTATTTCAAGTGGAGAAGTAATGGGTCCATCCCGACCTCGCCAAAGATCAAGAATGGGTGGAGACATCGCCAAAGAAGAAGAAGAATAAGGCTAAAGCTTCCAACATGATTAGTCCATCCATAAATGAAGATGATACTTATTTGGTCCCTCTCACCGACTCAGAAAGAGGAGACTATTTTACGCCGATCGAAGTGGACCCAGAGCGTGCACGAGGTCGAAAGACGCATTTGAAAAGTATGATCAAATTGCTCAGATTCTGTGGAGCAAGCCGAGGAGACGGGTGTTCCGTCCCTAAAACCAATTGATAAGGGGAAGCCAAAGGAGGTTCGTGTAATAAAACCTTCTACAAGAAGCGTGAACATCAGAAAACCATTCCACTTCGATGTGTTGGCACACCGGCTAACATTCTTTAATCACCCTTTTACGAAGCTCTTGAAGTTGTCCAAATCTACAAAAGAGGCTCTAGTTGAGGCTTTAACTACAAGAGAGCTTCATTGCACAAGTTCCTCGTAGTCCAAGAAGCTATGAATGAACCTTCTTGTGTCAAATGCCTACACATAATGAAAGATCGCTTTGCATATCATTCACACAAGAAGATATGCAAATCAATCATAAGCATGACAGCCCTTGTACTACACAGATACACGGGTCTTCAGAGATCACCGTCCAAGTAGATCCGGTTCTCGCGACTCAAAGATAATGCCGATAGGGTCATGCAAGTTTTGGGAACCTGCACACCCGCTGAATTCCACTCGCACAACTATCTTTGGCTTCAATGCCAACAAGACACCCTTGGAAAAATTAAGCTCAAATGTCAAATTGGGGATCTCAAGTCGGTAACTCGCTACATTATAGATGCCGACACGCCCTACAACCGCTATTAGACGGCCTTGGATTCATGCGAATCGGATTGTCCCATCAACCCTTCATCGTGATGAAATATGTCAATGAAGAGGGGAGGTCAAGACCCCGATAATGAAAAGCATCCTTCAAAGGGTAGAAAGTTATCACACCGACTCGTCTTTTACCTCTGCCCCGAGCCCGAATCACCAAACCGCCATCGACAAATGCAATGAAGCGATGTCGAACCCAAACTCAAGAAGAATGTCCATGGAATTGCATGTAATGGGCTCGATAAGCTTAATAATGAGGAAGATGTACCGAGTGAAGGCGAATGGTACATTAATGAAAACTTCAATTTAGCTTATTTGTCCGATGTTTCATCCGAGGAAATAGGTAATGGTACGGATTGGAACCATGGCATGCTTATATGGCGAGAGATCACTAGACTTGCCACTCAAAACGCCCCTTCCACGGAGGATAGAGGACGGAGGAAGGCATTCTTTATGGTCCCGGCCCAAAGAGAAGGATCAAACCAATTTATTTTGGTAAAGTGGATCCCAAGTTCACCGTAGAGTTCGAAGAAAGCCGTTTATTCTCAATTTCATTATTTCAAACTTAATGCTCGCCACATAATGAAGAACATGGGGTACGATTTCAAGAGTCCAAAGGGTTAAATTCGAAAGGAAGGCGAACCCCGATCCGACACCTTGTCCCTAAAGGTAAAACCCAAGATTACTATCACAAGACCCGACGAGGTTTAGGATATTTATCAACGCCTTCTCCTTCAGAAGACGCGTGACAATGTCTCTAAAGGACCATTCATCTCGAACATCACCATGGGATTCCGACGTAAGTGTAGGATCAATTTTCGCAAGTATGTCAGTGAACATGGCTTCAGTCAGCCATCCAAGTGATGACGAAGATGACGACTGGATTCAGACAGATAATGACCCTTGGATTAAACGCCTTGATGTTCTGTGGGATATGTGCTTCGAGCAACGAGAGCCGCCCACCGAAGATAAGGTGATCCAAGTAAATATGGGGGATGAGACCAATCCCAAACCAATCTTCGTAAGCAAAAGCTTGTCGCAAAATGAGAAAGAAGAACTAGTGTCCCTCGTCCGAGAGTATGTTGACGTCTTCGCCTGGAATTATGAAGACATGCCTGGTCTTGATACAGAGGTAGCCATGCAATCTCAATATCGACCAATGCTAAAACCCGCATAAACAACAACGCAGTTCCGGCCCGTGATGTTATGGAAGCAATTGTAGTAGAACCGAAAGCTCATTGATGCGGTTTCATCGAGAAGAACAACACCCGCATTGGGTAGCCAATATTGTTGTTGTACCCAAGAAGAATGGAAAATCCGATATGCATCGATTTTCGATTTGAACGCTGCATGTCCAAAGATGAATTTCCACTCCCCATCACCGATGTTATGATTGATAACACCGTGGGTACGAGAATGTCTTTCATGGACGGATTTTCGTGATATAATCAAATCAAAATGTATCCTCGAAGATGCAAAGCACACGCCTTTAGAACACCATTGGGGTATTCCCGCTATACCGTAATGCCATTTGGGTTAAAGAATGCCGAGCAACCTACCAACGGGCAATGAATACTATTTTTCATCAACATCTACGAAGAAGATCGAATGCTATGTAGATGACATTGTGGTAAAAAGTCGTAAGAAGGAAGACCACATATCGAATTTGAAGACCATGTTCGACATCATGAGAACACATCAACAAGATGAACCCCACAAAATCCTTCCTAGGGTGTCCGGTAAATTCCTCGATTCATAGTTACGCCCCAAGGAATTTCGCCGATCTCGAAAAGGTGCGCCATCCAGAAATGTCACCACCAAAGACCATTAAAGAGCTCGAGGCCCGCAAGGTAGGTTAGCTGCACATCCTAAGATTCATATCAAATCTTTCGGCCTGGGCCAACCATTCTCCAAATTAATGAATAAAGGGGTTTCGCTCAGATGGGATGAAGGTTGCCAAAAGGCATTCGCAAATCAAAACCTATCTCACACAACCGCCACCCTCGTGGCCCCAATATCGTGAAAACCCTCCCTCGCTATATGTGAGAGCCATGGACCATTCACTTGGAGCCTTGCTAGCCTTAACGATGACCAAGGACATGAACAAGCAATTTATTACCTCACCGACCATGATGGGAGCCGAACACGATAATGCAGTGAAAAGGAATGCCTAGCCTTGATGTTCGCCATCCAAAACTCGACATTATCCGTCAGAAAACAATACATGTCATTTCCAAAGTAAATCCTCCGAGAGTGCTCATGACGAAACCCTCTTCATCAATTCGTTAGCCAAATGGGCGCATTCTCTCACATACGATATGAAGTTTATGCCCCAAAAGGCTATCAAGGGACAGGCCGTCGATTTCTTAGCGATCATCCGTCCCCGACTCTTCCAAACTATATGAAGATCTACCAGATGAAATCACCAAGCTTGCATGACTCAAGAAGATGCCCGTGTATGGAAGTTATTCTTGATGGAGCCTCTAGAGCAAACCCCGATGGAGGAATTGGTACCGGGTTGTACTTGTTTCCTAATCGCGATCCCAAGAGGATTTTCCTTATTTGAGCCATGCACTAATAATGTAGCAGTATAACGCTTTTATTGCTAGGGATGCGCTATCAAGGAATCAACATCCAATATCTTGAGGCTTATGGTGATTCTCACCATCGTGAATCGGTTCGAGAGTATGAAGTGCACAATGAGGACTTAATCCCATATCACTCACGGTTCTAGAATTAGCACGTTCAAAGGCTTTTTCATAGAGTATATTCCACGAGCTCGGAACGCCTATGCAGATGCCCTCGCTTCATTAGCCACGTCACTAGCATTACCTCCAAAGGCCCAGACAATAATATTTGTCGCAGGGCGGAATTGTACTTTCCTCAACTTGTCACAAAAGGAGTCCGTATGGGCCAACAAAAGACCGCTTATAAACTTCCATTGGGTTCGAACCAAGAGATTGGCGACTTTATATAGACTATCTTATATGGAACCTCACGGATGATCCCAAAGAAGCGCCGCCATTAAACTAAGGCCCTTCGCTTTTATTATGATGCTTCCCAAACTCTCAGATCGTAAGTCGTGATGACGGAATTTTACTCCGCTGCCTTTCTCGAAAGGAGGCAAGAGAATCCCTAAAAGAGGCCCACGATGGAATGTGTGGAGCCCACCAACCTCGAGTAATTAGGAGATCGCCACTAAGGATAGGCTATTATTGGCCAAAATGTTTGAAGATGCCACTGACACGCTTAAACGATGTCATGTACAAATTCATGGTGATTTCATCCATCAAGCACCGTGGAATCTACACCCAACATCTTCTTCATGGCCATTCAAATGTGGGGATGGATATCGCCGCCTATCTCTCCGCTAACGCCCAAAGGGCACGGTTCATCCTAGCCGAATCGATTATTTTTCTAAATGGGCGGAAGCCTTTGAAAGAAGTCAAAACTTCAAATGTGATCAAGTTTATTAAGCATCACGCCCTATCATCGCCGTGCATCACAGCGAATAGTCCACGATAACTATGCTAGCTTCATTAGCTATGGATTCCGAGATTTTGCAATAAGTTCAGATCCGAGTGTTGCATCGACGTGATATTATCCCCTATAATGGTCTCGTAAGCTTTCAACAAGACCATTCAGAAGCTTCTAAAAAGTTTGTCTCTAAAAGTCGACGGATTGGGATGAAAACTTGGCAATTGTTTATGGGCTTATCGCACGACGGTGAGAACCCCAACAAAGCTACCCCTTCTTTGGTGTACGGATCCAAGCCGCTCTCACCGCTGGAAATTCAAATTCTTCCCTAAGAGTCGCCTAACCGAATGACGGATGAAGAGCAACATCAACTACGCCATGTGAGTTAGAAATGTTAGACGACAAGTTAACTTCGAAGCTCAACAACAAATCGAGCTATACCAAGCTAGGATTTCTAAAGCCTACAATGAAGGTTAAGGGAAGGATCTTCAAGAGAGGCGATCTTGTCTTAACGGGTCCACGACCTATGGTCATGACACATAAGACAAGAGGGAAATTCAATCCCAATGGGAAGGACCTTTCAGAGTCGGACGGTCTATTCTAATGGAGCTTATCGACTTATCGACTTGAAAGGTGACATTCTCATGATACCATTAACGGAAGTTTCTCAAGAAATATTACCCTAGGTCAGAAGATCCCTTTCTCGCTCCTAACCAAGCTTAGGAGATAGAACCGATGTGCTTAGGCCCGTTAATTTATTGGAATGGACTTCATTCATTTCAATCTTGAACGATCATTTATGCTATGTTAACATTATACCTCGCATTTGTAATTATTTTCATTATTATAAACCAAAATATTGTGCGCAGGAGGAACAAAAGTATCACTTCATTTTTAAGTAACAAAATAAAAGGTGATACAAGATTGATGTTAGAAAGATTCCGCCCGCCAAGTGAACAACCGTAGTCAACTTAAGCTTCGCAGTTTTCGCTCATGCTAGCGCACTCTCCGCAACTTTGAGTTGAGTTTCACCGCGAACCTCCTTTTTCATAACCTCCAAGGCATTCACCTCTTTGGGAGATTATCAAGAATCTCAAGCATTCACAAATGATAAGTCCCTTTATGCTTCTTGTTCATGAGTCAGCTTGAGCCCTTTTCCGAAGTTAACTCAAATTTAATTGGGCAATAGACTCGAATTGCAGCCATTGTATAGCAGATTTAGTCAACTCAAGTTGAGACTAATCATGCCGTTTCGTAAGTTGGCAACCGCCTTCTTTCGCACAAACTCGCTTGAAGGGTCTTCTGAGACATCTTCGGCTTGAGCTTTAATGAGAGATTTGGTTATCTCCGCTTTACATCAACCTGCGGAAAGCTCCCCGAAGGCCTCAGAATCTTCCAAACGAAACTCTTGCAACACAATGTCGAAAACATTCGGCCACCGACAATTTAAGGTAGCCCGATGTTTCATTATATAAGGCTCAGACTTCAAAGGAGCCACGACCACCATAACAAAGTCACAAGACGCTAGTATCCTCGCAATGATTTATATCGATTCCATATAGATACCATTGAATGCGGTGGTTTCACAACCACCATGTTCGATAATTGGGAAGTACCCGGTGAAGGAACCGATGCGACGAGTGATTTCCTCTCCTTCTTCATGCAACGCTGAAACGGATTTAATAGCTCCTCGATAAGTTTTGGCCCAGTGAGAGTATGACCTCGCCGCTATTCATTGACGAGCCCTCTTCTATCGAGCCATTTCTTCGCAGAAGAGCCTTTTCCCCGCCGCTTTCTCCGGCGAGCTTAATCCGATATCCCGTTGAACTGAGCAGCCTTTGAGTGCTTCCTCACAAATCAAATACTCGCCAATCCCCGAGGTGCGCCCCGCTTGAATTTCTTTTAGATTCGCATAACACCTCCCTAATATCCTTCAAGCGTGAAGTGTATACGCCATATTCGGGAGCTTCGGCTTCACGATACCGCTGCAAAACCCAAGAACGTATGGCAACGGGCGCGGAAGAAGGTAATGTAAACATCGCATTGAGCCTCCGCCATCCAATTATACTGTGCTCGAGATCCTTCATACAAATTCCCAACGATAGCCAACTTGGGGTTTGGGTTTCCAACATATAGTTGGTCATACCCAAATTGTCGAGCTTAATCGGCTAGGTAAGTAAGGCTCAATGATACATCGATCACCCAAGCCGAAGACCAAATACCCAGCCCGATGGTGATGAGCCACTGTAAGATGCCCTCCCAATGAGGTAAAGTTACCAGTGCCACATCCATGAAAATCAAGGCCGCCTTCCACTCCACCAAAATCAAGAACAAAGAAAAGACTTGATAATTATTCCCTCAAAGAAAATCAGCCGAGTTGGGACTATGTACCAATGTGCCCATTTGGTCGATCCAAGCCGTTGTATAAAGGAACGAAGAAGAGTTGGCATCACTAACCCCGCCATTAATGAAAGGCATGACAAACCAGCCACCAAATAGGAATATGGAACCGCACACGCGCCGAGGAGTTTTCAACCGCTATCTTCCTCGACCCAACTTTTCTTACATCCGTGAATTGTCGGGCCTCGTAGTCGTATTGTATACAACTTACCATAGTTGAAAGGAGACTTATCTACCGCCCATGAGCCAAAAGAATCATGGGTATACCACCGATCGTGATGGACTCGATGGGTTTGAGGGAACCACACAACGCCGCCACCATCGTAAATCCGCCATCAATGCCATATCGAGATAGGAGTCTCCGCTGGTAACGGAACTCAAACTTCGCACTGTGAGGAAAGATATCTTCCATCACGTGGTTGACATATTGAGCAAGGAAAACTTGGGAAGAACTCGCTAGACGAAGTCACCGTGCATTCTTATTATGCATTTTGAAATAGATATTCAGCCCAAGATTGTTTGACCGCCCGATCGAGCCTCTTGCACAACGATATGGAAATGACACATCACTTCCCGTAAGGCGGCAGACATCCGGGTGTTCCTCCGCAAAATAGAAAGTTCACGGTGCTAGGAACAAATTCTCATAATGAAGTTCACCAAATGGTAAACCCGACATCGCATACATCTCCGAGAGCAAAACCTAACTCCCCAACAGAGTGAAAAAGTACAAGTATCGTGGTTATACTTCCGTGATGGCAAAAACCGGGAGTTCTCGATGACACCGATACGCTGTGGCTCTCACCGAATCTCTAACCCGATAAGGTGAGTGGCACTCAATTCATTGATAACAAAGTCCACCATACGGACCCACCATCCGCCATCGAGAATACACCCATCCGTGAGTCCTAAATTTTGAGCAACAAATTCCGGGCAAAGAATGAATCTAAAATAAAAGTACCGGCCGGAGTGGCCTCTCTTGATTGGGACGTGCTATGAAACTCTCCTCGGTCTTAGGTCCCGCACCTTATAGTCACTCCCCAAAGGATGAACCACCGTGAGTCAACCCCAACCGCACTTATATCCTTTCCTCGATTAGGTCCCAATCCAATCGCCGCAGCAGAGACGCTGAAAGTAAGAGCGATACATCCGCTTCATGTTAGGAAGGAAAAGAAGCGGCCGTTAGCTTGATGTATCATCTTAGATTCGCCGCAGCCCTGTTATCATCCTACTGACACGATCTCCGGAAGAAGAACGCCTTCGAGTAAGTCATGGCCTCCTGACGCCACAAAATTCATGTCTATTATAATGGCCCTAAAGGTGGAAGGTTCAGCTCGATGGATCATCATTGTTCTTTCCACACAATTGTCCCGAGTCAGTGGGAGCTCCCGGCGAAGACCTAAAGCCACCTCGTGGTCCATCCAACCCGAATAACCGAAGTGATATCTACGGGAAAGCGGCCTATCAGCGTAGAGAACTGCAGACAAGAGAAGATAAAAACGCCAAAAAGGAAAGTTACAAGAAAGCCTAAGATAGCCCAAGATGAAAATGCAAGGGTGGTCAGCCCCGCGTTCTAGTTGTAAGATGCGAGGGTCAGCCCCGCATTTTAGCTATAAAACGTGAGGGATAGCCCCGCGTTCCAAGCATTAAACGCGAAGAACAACCATGCGTTCCAAGTATAGAAACGCGGAGCTAACCCCCGCGTTCTAAATTCAAGACGCGAGAGTTAGTCCCGCTCGCCGCCAACATCAACCCCGCTCAAATGCAGAGTTCAATTTTAAGTTGGAACCCATTAAAATGAATCCAAAACCCTGGTATACCTCGATGTGAGGGGGTTTGCGGCGGCTTATCGACATCGAATGGGGTCACTCGAGATCTCGCCGGCGCTTGGAGTCGCTTGAACGACGACTCGATCTTGTGAACAGCTTTTCCTGGAGCCATTGAAGAAATCTGGCCGATCAAGATGGAGAAGAACTCAAAAAGAGTTTCAAGCGGACGAAATCTCTTGAAACCAAGAAGGAGATGTGAAAAGTCGTGGATTTTAACCCTGGTAAAATTCCTAAGTTTTACCCGTGGGTTTGTTTATACGAAGATTAAGGAGAAGATTCATTTAAGATCTTCAACCACCCCTTAGGTGGTTAAACACAACTACCTAGGGTAAGGCGTTGCTTTCCAAACGCCGAGATCCACCTCCTCGTTTTATCTCTAAACGGTACACTTCCGCTGCCATACTCCCCGCACGCCAGGCTCACCGGCGCTTAAAGCCGTAACGCCGCTCACCTACGCTGCTCGAATTTCAAACGGATCCCAACTCACGCTTTGAGTCTAACACTTAGCCGCGATTAGTAACTCCTTTGACAGAGTCTTCTTTTTAAGCTATTGAAGCCCAATCTCGCCCTAACGAGCTCCAAGAAACCAACTTATCGTCCTCTTCAACAGATGATAGGTCCTCAAATTTGCTTAAATCGCAACCAACTTATCAATTCTTCAATGATGATAGGTCCTCAAATTTGCTTAAATCGCAACCAACTTATCACCCTTCAACAGATGACAGTCCTCAAATTTGCTTAAATCGCGAACCAACTTATCACCCCTCTTCAATGTGATGACAGTCCTCAAATTTGCTTAAATCGAACCAACTTATCACCCTTCAACAGATGACAGTCCTCAAATTTGCTTAAATCGCAACCAACTTATCGCCCTCTTCAACAGATGATAGGTCCTCAAATTTGTTTAAGTTGCAACCAACTTATCAGTCCTCTTTAACAGGATGATAGATTCTTAAATTGGCCTAAAACGTAACCAATCTATCAATCCTCATCAACAGGATGATGAATCCACAAATTTGATTAAACCACAATCAGCTTATCGATCAACCCGGCTCAATAGGATGATAAGACCCAAAAAAAACCTTGTTCACAACACAGGCCCTAAAGTCTTGTTCACAACACAAGCCCTAAAAGCTTTGTTCACAACACAAGCCTAAAAAACTTTGTTCACAACACAAGCCCTAAAGCCTTATTCACAACACAAGCCCTAAAAGCCTTGTTCACAACACAAGCCTAAAAAACATTGTTCACAACACAAGCCCTAAAGCCTTGTTCACAACACAAGCCCTAAAAGCCTTGTTCACAACACAAGCCTAAAAAACCTTGTTCACAACACAAGCCCTAAAAGCCTTGTTCACAACACAAGCCTAAAAAGCCTTGTTCACAACACAAGCCTAAAAAGCCTTGTTCACACCATATGCCCTAAGTCTAAGTAAAGGTAAGTCTGCATGAAAACATGCAAGTGGTCTATTCCTCCATAAAAGACAAAGTCTACGTATTCAACATCGTGGCATTAAGTCTAAAAGAGTCTAATTCTTTTAGCGCAACGTTACGTGCAGAACGGACTTAGACAATCCGCATGCTAGCCCGATTCAAACGGTAATCGGTAAAGGCTCATCAAACCGCTGACTACCGAGGGTTTGCTAAAATCCTATGAATATTATGGTTGATATAAGAAATCATAATGAGAAAAGCAAATTTGTATCACTTTTATTCAAACCTCTAAAAAGATGATACAAAAGAGTGCTATTAAAAAAAAAGAGGTGAAAAGAAAAGAGGATTTAGGGTGAACACAAGAGCAAGCCTATGATCCCCTAAGCGTGATGGATGCAAGCTGGGATTTGGCCTTAGCAACTTCCTCTTCATGAACGGCCCGCACCATCAGCTGCGGGCTTCGTTCCTTAGTCCCTCTTTATCCGGTGCCAGCCAGAACACCTCTTTTAATCTCCTCAAGAGCCTGCAATTCCTCACGATAATCATTGTATGTTTCTACACTTTTATGGGTGAGGTCTTTCACATCGCCTTCCTCCCCGAGCCTTTGGCCTTCGTTGAACCAACTCCGCTTGAGTTGAGCAATGGTTTCCTCGATAGTAACCGATTCGCGAGTGGCCGTGATGATGAGGTCGGAGGTCAACTCATGTTGCCAATGATCCCACCGAAGCTGTGGATGCAACTTGTATTTCTTTTCTCGCCAAATTTTCCTCGACGCCTTCATATTGATGCATCGCTGGGCATAAATGTCGCCAGCGGGTTGACTCAATGAGCCTCCAAATCGACATGATTCAATTCCTCAAAGCTTTTCAAGCTCTCCTCCGTGCGTAGATATCTCCTGGTACAATACCGATGCATTCGTGTCGCCCATACCGATGTTATTCGATAATTCATAAGAATAGGCCTCGAAGTCGCAGTTGTGCTTCTCCCAAAGAACAATGATCTTCATCCTCGTGATCTCGTGATTCTAAATGACCGATGTATTTTTGAAGCAAATTAGGCACAACGGTCACTCCATGGAAACCAGGAGACAATACAGCCATGTCACGGGCCCTCGAAGGAGTCATAGGTGATGGTGTTTGAGCGAAGGGGAGGTACTAGCCTCCTTTCCACCCTAAGAGAAATCCTAAGAGGGGTTGATTTTATCGGGGAGAAGTTGTCTCGTCAAACTTCGAACCTGACTCGTGAATGGAAGCGATGTTGGTACGCCTCTTGGGCCATCACGCCGCAACCTCGATTTGCCCTACCGGGCGAGCCTACGTAAATAATGATTGTTAAAAGAACACTTATGAAACAGCTATCAAGATTCAAAACAAACAATGCTTACCCGTGAGAGAAAATAACTCGCAGAGCCGGCGCTTTTCTAAGTGACGGCCGGGAGATCGCCGAAAAGTCCATCACACTCGCGGAATACCCATACGACACCTCTTCCTCATCTCCCCGAGGGATGGGGAACTCAGAAAGGCCGGCTTAGGAAATAGTCCAAAGGGCTAGGTCTTTCGCCCCTCAAGTGCATAAGCACCAAGAAGCTGTGAGATGAATATCTTGCAGTATGTAAGCTTTACCCTTCCACCGGAGCCTCCTCTTCTCACTTTGGGAGCAAAGATCGGTCCGGCCTCGAATTATCATATCGAGAGGCTCAACAGCTTGGAATAGACTCGTGATCTTCAATGGTGATTCATCTCCACCTTCTTCCTCCAAAGATCTGAGAAAGAGAACCCTTAAGGTGGCCCAATTGAACTAAGACCCCGCTGGGGGAAATCCCTACAACCGATGACTCAGTTCTTCTTCTTCCACCTAAGTCTTGGAGGAGCAGCTCTAAATGCATCTTGTATTAGTTTGACCCCGCCAGAGCCGGAGAGGTCTGTGGGTGATCACGCGAACCCGCTTTGCCGGGCGGGCGTGTGGTCCTTTCGGACATTGGCCATTTACCTACAGCCTCTTTCCTCATAGGTCTCACCAGAGGCCCAGCCTGTCCACTGTAGCCAAATTTTCTCCTCAAAGACCAGCCTCGGCTCACAAGCTAAATACTCTTCAAACCCTCTCACGCGGGTGTTTTAGAATGCTTCTTCACTGCATATTTTTCTCGATTCTTCAAACAAGACGAAGTTCAGCTATATTCGTGGATCTGGGAAGCTGATTGGTACCAGCGTAAACCCATAGTCGATAACTATTGGGCGCCTTGTGAGGAAGTGTAAATTGGGCCCTGCCCACGGATAATAATCTCAGCCCCCGCACCTTCATATAAATTCCGATGAGCTGGGGTTAGGGTTTCCAACATATAGTTGATCATACCCAAATTGTCGAGCGAAGCGGAAAGGCTGATAAGGCTCAATGTAACATTTCCCGCCTTGACGGAAGATTAGGTAGCCAGGCCTGATGTTGATCAGCCAACGAAAGACACCTCCATTCAATTGAGTGAAGGAGTTAGAGCCCTTAGTGTCTTGATACATCTCCCCATATCCACCTCCTTCAAAATCAGGAAAACACCTGAAGATATGGTAGTTGAGATCCTTTGACAGAATTTGTCGGACCATGACCATGTACCAACCCTCCCATCGAGACTAATTCTAACCGCTGAACCCACGGAATGAAAGAATCACCACGCAAGCAGCAGCAGACATCAAGGAGGCAATGCAAACAAACCAAAGCACAAATAGGTATGACGGTAAAGGCACGCCGGTTGGGAAGTTTCGTGTCTTTCTCTCCAAAGGCTAACTTGACTTGGGTGAAATCATGACATAATTCCTCACAGAACGACATCGCCATCGCAAAAAAGGTTGATTGGTCTTCCATGAGCCAAAAGAACTATCGGGTAAACGCACTGCCAAAGAATAGAGTCAAGAGGTCGAGGGCATTACACACCGCCAAACCATAACATTAGGAAGCCAAAGAAACGTAGAGCCACGCCGTAATAGTCGAGTTTGGTAATGAAAACTCTAGAACTCAGAAATATGGGTTCGCTGGGAAAGTTGGTTTGTTATTCATTGCTCGCTTGAACTCGCGGTACGTACTTCGCTGGCCTACAACAAAATTTCAAACAGAGAAATGCCTTTTATTTCAGCTTACAATGAAAACGAAAATTACAACTTTCTTCCTTTTAGAACAAACACGGGATCTCTATTTTCCCGATCCTCGCTATGCGGGTTCTTTGCCTCGTGGTCGGGGACTTTTATTCGTCCGCTGACCACCGCAATTCGGATCCCGGTATAAACCCTGCCTCGAACTACAGACGAGAGGGCTCAAGCCACAAGGAAACGGCCCGAGGGAATCACACTCACGAAGGAGAGGATCGTCATGGGATCGCGAGACTCACGGAAGGAGAGGATCACGAGAGCGAGATCTATAGGAGAAATCACATGCTTATCCCCCGATTAAGACGGCTTAACCTAGAGGGTATCAGTAGTTCAATCCGAGTTTCACCTCACATTTGTGGATCCTCGACGATCGACTCGACTCTCAGACCGGTGCTCAACGCCATTGACTACTGGGTCTTCGGAGAATTCTTCGAAACTCCTCGAAAATCCCACCAAAGCCGATCCTCCAAAAATCCAAGTCCAAGCTCTCCTCTCCCCGGACAAGAGAGACCCCCTATTTATACAATAGGTGTGCTCTGCCGATGGGTGGCTCTACCACTTAGCCACCTCGGCCAAGTTTGCAGGTGGTTTCTCGCCAGTGGGAGCCGAGCCTCCTGCCTGCTCGTCGAGGTGGCTCTCCTGCCAGTGGCCGAGCCACCTGGCCACTCGCCGAGGTGCCGCTGGTCAGGGGCGCCTCCGCTGGCTCACTTGCCAGGGCCGACTCTTCCTGCCGCTTTTCCTGGCCGACTCTTTCTCGGTCTTCCGGCTTAGTTTTGTTCGGCGGATGTCGCTGTCGCAGGTTTGAGTTCGTGGTCCGGTCAACTTTCGTGAGCTCAAACGCTCGCTTGCATCGACGGACGGCATTGATTCCGCCTCGCCGACGCTTTGAGTTTAGCCAACTCGCTGAGCTTCGCTTTGTCGGCTTTCCACGACACGCCGCTTTGTCGGGTTTCACGCCGCCGACTCACTTCATGGGTTCGCCGACTCGCTTTGGCGCGCTTTGCGGCGTAATCACGTCGCCGGGCGTTTGGTCGTTTGATGGATCCGGTTGTCAACCCAACCGCTTACGAAGTCTTGTTTGTACCGCTTAAGCAATTTTACCACAGATATTCTCCAAAGCGCCCTCGCCTCGATTCTTGATGAGTCCGATGCTTTGACATGATGAGCCCTTCACCCTTTAGTTGGCGTGGATAGACTTATGAATGACCTTGGCGCTGATCTCATCTTCCTTCAGCCTTTCCCGCTTTGTAGGATTATTGAAGGTGTTACGGCATCGCATTTTTGTCCGACCGTTGTTGAGATCTTGACCAAATCGATGGATGAATTTCTTTGAGATTGGCTCCAGATTTAATTCCTCCAATCCTCTCGTGCTCTCCTGCTTTGTAGGATACCTGTGGGTGTTACGGTGCCGCATTTATTGCTTGACCGCCGTTGGAGTTTCAAACTGTAGCTAATTAAGTTTCCTTACCACCGTGTTGGTGAATTGTCGTCCATTGACCATCGAGATTCCTCCGCTGATCGGGAATCCTTAGGCTGCGTGACAGTTAATTGGCCTCGAACTACATGGATTTTAGCCTTCAATCGGTGAGTACCGCGTTGGCCGTCGCGATTTCGTGGATCGAACGTTGATCGGTGAATCGCCGGCGGCAGGCGTTGGTTGGCGTCGCCCGTATTACTCCTTGTTGGAGCACAATTATCCTCGTGGGAGGAATTCTTCTTGGGACTTATTCCAATTCTAAGCGTTGACCGTGATGGGCCTTACGGCGGCGAATGCGGCATTGATACGATGAGAGAATTCTTTCAAGGTAGAAACTGTAAAGCCAACATAAACCTTGTCGAGTTAGTCAATTTATCCCTCTTTGAGGTTCCCGGTGGGAGAATTGGCGGTTAGGGTTATCGAGTTATCCTTAAGAATATGGTAATATTCTCTAGGAACTTCGTTAAATTAGGAACTATTTATATCGTAATCCTATTTGGAGTAGGGCATGGGAGAATATCACGGAAGATTGGTGCACGGGCCACATTCTTGATGATTTCGACCATTTAGAGGTTAAGCTCCAAAGTCTACAAGATTTTGAAGCGGTAGGGCTCCCTCATATATAGAGATAGAGGCAGGCTCGCTGACGGCTTAGCGGGATGCTAGCGTTATTCTTGGACTCGAAGTTCAAATCTGGTGAGGCCGGTGCATCATTGGAGGCTGGCATTCTTTGAAGCTTCATCTTCAGTGGGACATTTTTGGTCTTGTGTCCTTCTTTGGAAGCGAGGATAGTAGAGCTTCGAGCAGGGAGCTTCAAAGCGGCGAGGAGAGCGATCGTCTTGAAGGCGGCGAAGGCCAACAAAGAAAAGACTCTGTGATCGTGCGAGAAATTGAACTCGAAGCGAAGGCTGGTTGACATCAAGAAGGAAGCTAGGCCCTTAATGGCGCGAGGAGACTTCGGGGCGAGCTTGGGGAACTTCAACAACCTCAATAAAGTATCGAGTTAAAGCAAAACATATTTGTCCTCTTTTGTGCTCTATTATGATTCTTTTATTTCGTGAAATAATTAACCATAATACTTATAGGATTTTGGCAAACCCTCGGCCGTCAGCAGTTTGATTAGCCTTTACCAACTACCGTTTGAATTGGCTAGCGTGCGGATTGTCCAAATCCGTTCCGCGCGTGGCGTTATGCTAAAAGAATGAAACTCTTCTAGACTTGTTGCTATGATATTGAATACATAGGCTTGGTACTCTTTTCACGGGCAAAGAGACCGCGACAGCGTGTTGGCGTGACTCATCCCTTCTTAGGCTTGGGATGATGCCCCGAATCGAACTCGGTGTCTTCTTCAATCGGAAAAAGACTAAGCGACAGCAGCGTGTAAGGCGTTGACTTTAGGGTTATTGCTGACCTTCAGCGGTTTGATGAGCCTTTACCAACTACCGTTTGAGTTGGGCTAGCATGTAGATTATCTAAATCCGTTCCACACAACGTTGTGCTAAAAGAATGAAACTCTTCTAGACTTAATGCTACGATGTTGAATCGCATGAAGGCTTCGTCTTTTATCACGGGGAATAGACTAGCGACAGCAGCGTGTGAAGCGTTGGCTTTATCCTTCTTAGGCGGGATAAAATGCCCCGAGAATCGAACTCGGTGTCTTCTTCAATCGGAGAAAGACTAAGCGAAACAGCGTGTGGCGTTGGCTTTATCCTTCTTAGGCTTGGGATAAAATGCCCCAGTCGAACTACGGTGTCTTCTTCAATGGGAGAAAGACTAAGCGACCTTGGCGTGTGAAGCGTTGGCTTTATCCTTCTTAGGCTTCGGATAAAATACCCCAGATGAATCTTGGCCTTCTTTTGAGGAGAAAGGTTGAGCAGGATAAGGTTGATTGAGGTGGGAAAGGAAGAATGTATTCTATTTCCGAGAAGGTGGAAGGAAGGAGGATCTTGTCTCTATCTCGGGTAAGGATGAACAAAGAGGAAGGTTTTGTATCCTATCTCTTGCCGGTGGAAGGAAGGTTTTGTGTCCTATCTCCAGTGCTCACGATGAAATAAGAGAGGAAGGTTTTGTATCCTATCTCTTATTGATGGAGAGGAAGGAGGATCTTGTCTCCTATCTCCCAGCCGGAAAAGAAGGATTTTGTCCCAAGCCTGAAAGAGACTCCAAAACGGGATCTCCATCTTGAGAATCTTGAAAGATGAAACTAAGAGTGGGATTCCACTGAGAATCTAAGACAAGAGAGGAAGAATGTATTCTATCTCTTGCTTCAAGAGGAAGGATATGTCCTATCTCCGTGTGAAGGCGGAAAGGAAGAATGTATTCTATTTCCGATGAGAAACTAAGAGGGGGTCTCCACCGAGAATCTTGAAGGGTATGATAGCTTTCGCTTTGTAGGATTGGCAACCTGACCAAGTGAACCTCTCGCTCGCGGGAAGGAATCGAGAGGGGAATTTGCCGGTGGTTGACCAGGAGATTTTAGTGGGCCCACCGCCAATGAATTTGATCGGTGAGAGAATTTTGGAGGAAAACACAATACTTAGGGTTATCCTCATGAATATGAGTGAGATATTCTCTAGGAACTTCCCATCAAAATGGGTTATCCCGAATGTACTAAGGATAATACTTTTCAAACTTCCCATTTATCTAAGATTAATTGCCTGGCCGCCATTCGCGATAGCGATATGCACCGCTTGAATAGACTGGTCTATTATAAACGGTCCTTCCCATTTGGGTTCGAATTTATCTTTCTTTTGAGTTGAGAATTATCTACTGCCTAGCAAATGAGGACGCAGATCTCCTCCTTTAGTTCTCCTCAGTCAACTTTCTTGTTGAAAGCCCTCACATCCTAGCTTGATAGAACTCAATGCATTGTTGAGCCTCCGTGCACTTCTCATCTAACATCTCAAGCTCTTCGAGACGCTTTTGATGTTGTTCTTCATCGCCATCTCGCTGTAAGGGCGACGCCAAGTGACGGAATCTCGATTTCCAACGAGAATTGCTTCACACCCAGAGACCGTAGAGTACGGGTAGCTCCTGTCACAGACGCATCACAGCGATATGCCGTAGTGCTTCTCCGAAGTTTATCATCCCAGCCTCGCTTTGTTATTCTTCACAAGCTTCACAAAATCTTGATGATCGCCTTTGTTGAACGCCTAACCCATTCGCCGGCCGATTATAGGCCGCCGACGACATCTTGTATCTTGAATTTTCGCAAAACCCGATGAAGGAATTGCCGATAAATTGGGGACCGCTGTCATGCACGATCCGCCTGGGACACCATGTCGATAGATGACATGGTGTTTGATGAATCGATTTTATTATCGCTTTGACCTCCTTTAGTGGGATTGCTTCAAATTTCACTTGAGAAGTAGTCTGTGATCGCTAGAATAAACCGATTCACCGACGGAAGGAAAATGGGACCTACAACGCTCATTCCCCATGTCTCAATGGCCGTGACGCGTCAAGGATGCACGCCCGAGGCCGATGCATATAATTGCGCTATCCGACACGCGGCATTTCCGAAATTTCCGATCAGGCCATTAATCATCGCGCCAAAAGTAGCCCATTCTCCTCGATTCGTCAGAGCTTGGGACCGTGCAAAGACCACATTCACCTTCGCGGTGCTTCCCGGCGACCTTTCCTCGCCTTTGTTTGAGAGGCATCGAGAAAAGACCATCACACTCGACGATATAGCATCCGGTTTCGTGTCGAAAAGAATCTTGAGCTTTCGCCGATTGACTCTTCTCCTTCACGCCTTTCCGGTAGAATACCATGTAAGACGAATCGATGATAGGAAAGCCAATCTCGGCTCCAACTTGGTTTGGGTTGCATGTAATTCTTTGGTAACTACCCCTTACCTTCTTGTGCCTCATCGATAATGGTACGTAAGAGTTGGTGAGTCCCCGACCAACTAGTTGCTCGGTCTCTAAGGTTGTGCTAACCATTAACGCCGCCGCCGCATTCGCGGAGCGTTTGGAGGCGTGATATATTCGATGAAGAATCCTTCAATGAGTCCGCCATTTCAACAGCCTATCCGATGAGGGATTAGATCCGACCGACTCGTAGAGTCACCAATTTAACTCGCTTAACTATCGCCAGAATCGCCGATGCCAGATATTCGACTTCCCCTTCTCATGGCTAAGTCCGATAAGTAACGCGCTGTATTCGCTACGCTATTGGAACAAGGTTCGTGAGTGAATAAGCACGGGCATGACATGATTCCTGAAATCAAGACAACTCCGACCGAGATTTTAGAACATCCGGGTACACATTAGTGGCCCGAGAAGTCTGGCCAAAATACAATCGCCATATTTGTTGGTGCGATGTAGTGTTGACTTCAACTTCATCCGAGATCATCATATAGCTTCATCAGATCCGTCGTCGGTTGGCGTACCAAGAGATCGCAAACGCTTGTCCTTTGACCGACTTTGTTGTTTGAAGTGCAAGTCATATTGGGACAAGAGCAAGGCCCATTTCGCCAAACGCCAACTCATTGAAGCCTACTGGTCATAAATATTCGACCGGATTTACGCGAGATAACATAAATCGCCTCGTCCCACTAAATAGTGTCGTGATTTTCTCAATTGCTAACACTAATGCAAGGCACCGCTTCTCAATTCATCAATCGCCCAGATCACGCCACCGTTCGCAAGTAACATCGCTCGCTCGCGGATCGCCGCCTGTTCGCGCAGCGCGTTTAACGAAAGTGATCCCGCTTGACGAGATCAAACGGTTTTCCATCCGTGCAAGGAACAGGTTTAGCGAGATAAGACTTGATCTCTTCAAGGCCGTATATGACACTCTTCTTATTCAACTTGAGAACGGTTGGCACTTCCTGTGATAAGTTCGATATGAACCGCCGGATGTACGCTTAATCGCCTTTGTAACCCCCTCGAAGTTCTCTCGCATTTCTGAGGTTGCAATTTTGAATCGCCTTCACTTTGTCGATCGACGTGGATTCCTTTGTCGGTGATGACGAAAACCGGGAACTTGCCACCGACATTCCAAGGAAGGATTTGGCGTGGATTCATCTTTAGTCGATGAGTTCGCATGAGCTCAATACCGCTCTAAGATCTTTGATGTGATTTCCTTTGTCACGCTTTTACGACTAAGTCGCCGACGAGCACCGATCGCTTTTCCTGAGATGATCTTGGAAAATCTCCCATTGCTCACGTATACCGGCTTTTTAAGCCAAATGGCATGACCGTAGCAAAATATACCGATGTATGCTCAACGCCGGTGTTTAGGCCATCGGTGCATCTTGATTTGATTATACCCCGAGAAACCATCCATGAATCCATATTCTTTCAAATCCACACGTATTGTCGACTATGACATCGGGTGATTGGAAGAGGGAAGTCGCCTGCAAGCAGCCGCTCGATCTCTCAGAATGAATACGCATCCCGACAACCATTCTTCTTCATGACCGACTATATTCGCCACCCAATCCGATGTTGAATTTCCTCGATGAATCCCGATTCTATGAGTTTCTTCACTGGCCGACGCATTGCTCGCGAAGATTTGTGGACTAAACCGCCTTCGCGTTGCTTGACAGTTTGACATCCACCTTGATGTTGAGGCGATGTGTCGCTACATTAGGGTCGAAGTCCCGCATGTCCTCATAACTCCAAGCTAATACATCGATATACTCCCTCGATTAGGGCTTATCAACTTTCTTTCTTCCGAGGGAAGAGTATTGAGCGATGAGCTAGGATGCCCTCATCACCCATATGACCCGACTACCTCGCCCCAGTGGGGGTTCTTTGTTCAATCTATCCCAAAACTCTGTTGATGGATCCATGGGTCTTCCCATGTTGGCATATCTTCATCACCCTCATAGTAGCAGGATCGATCAGAGCCATATTTGACATCAAAGCCTTGAAAGCTCCCAGGCCGGTGTCGTAATCCCAAGTCAAGAATCGCATCATGTCCGCCTCTCATCGTGGATTATCATCAATTAGCCATGAGCATTCATCTTCTCGAGGAGGATTCAGATCCCAACCCCTTCTAAATGCATAGTAGTTATCCGGGCTTCCCTTTGGGACATATGCCGCTTAGGAGGGACTCGAGGACCTCGCCCAAACATAGACCCTCCTTGTGTCAAGTCGCACTCCCACTTCTTCATGATTACCTGTCTCTCGACTATATCCAATGTGTTGAGGATAGGCCCGCTGTCATCTTCATCTTCTAAGAAATGATTCGGCTGAAACCGCAGATCTCTTTTTCCGTAAACCAAGTCTTTTTCACTACTTGATCTTCGTGGATGACGAAAAGTTGTCCCAAAGGAGTCTTGGAATTGCTTTTGTGTAAAGCAAGAAGACCGAAGTCGTAAGTGCAACTCGATCGTTGTATAAACCTCGCATTACATCATTCAAAGACAAAGGGTACTCTAAATCGCCATTTATTGATTCATCGGCAATTTGCCACTACAATGTTCATCCGACGATTCTTCATCGCCAAGATTGATTACAAGGTACAATGTCATTTAAAACAAAACCACCACTATAATCAAGCCCTTCGGGTGACGCCTTCTTCACCGCCGCCCTGCCTCAATGAATGATCTCGACTCATTACCGTAGAGGAGAGAATCAAGAAATAATTCTCCACCCCTTAAACGGCCGCTTGTCCGCACCACCGCCTTGACTCATTATTCGTGTCTACATATTTGAGACATCGATGAAGAGTAGATACTTTTATTTTCTTGTTTT
>WHSE01000197.1:0-40087 GCA_012295165.1 Asparagus setaceus
TAAAATACTAATATATTTTGGGATCTCATATCCCAAAATACTAATAATGAAATCCTCTCTCCAAGAGAGGATTTTACAAATGCTAACAAACGCCAAAATATATTAAGATTTAATTATTTTGGGATCTCATATCCCAAAATTTACTTTGAAACAAACAAGTTTATGAAATCCAAAACTCAAAACACCCCACTTCCTCATCCATAAACTTGTAATCCCAAAATTTTTGAAACAAACACCCCTTTGTATATTCTTTCTCTTTTCTTTGGGGATTTTGGGATGGCGGTTGAGCTCACCGGCTTCGGTGGGAAATTAACCAAGTAGTGTAATAAGGATCTGATGATGAGATAGAGTGAGGTGTAATAAATACTTGCGTAAACACCGCTGTCTTTTGGTGCTCACAAGCCAACCTTTCTTTTCTAAGTCAGAGATGCCTCCTTCTTATTAAGGTTTTCGGTGTTTTATATATATATATATATAGAAGAATAAGCCCTATTTAATTTGTTATAATGGTATTGTTAGCATCAACTTTCTAACCACTCATCTTGCTTTGGGATCCGTGAAAGATATAAAGGCCACTTTGAGATTTGTGCATCACAAATCTCAAGACAAGATGAGTGGATAAAAAGTTGGTGCACCACTATTCATTATAAACTTAAGTTCATAGGAGTATTATATATATATATATATATATATATATATATATATATATATATAGTGCTTCCATTAACTTGTTCATACGAATAGAGCACCAACTTTTCTTTCTAACCACTCATCTTGCTTTGGGATCCGTGAAAGATATAGCAGCCACTTTGAGATTTGTGCATCACAAATCTCAAGGCAAGATGAGTGGATAAAAAGTTGGTGCACCACTATTCATTATAAACTTAAGTTCATAGGAGCCTTACTCTATATATATATATATATATATATATATATATATATATATATATATATATATATATGTGTGTGTGTGTGTGTGTGTGTGAAAAATGGAAAATTCTATACCAAGTTCCTCAAATGACCTCAGAATGATGTGGACAATTCTGTACTTCACATAATGTAACTTTAAAAATAATTCTCTCTCTCTCTCCTCCCTTGAATGTGTGGACTAGAATTGTGCCACATCACTACCAAGTAACTTGGTACCAAGTTTCTCCATATTCCTCTATATATATATATATATATATATATATATATATATATATATATATATATATATATATATATATATATATATATATATATATATATATATATATATATATATGAAAATAATGTGTATGAGGTGGTGTTGATGTATATAATCACAAATACTAACTCTGATGAGTTTAGCTTTAAAGAGAGCTGAGTCCGCTTTCTCCTAAAGCCCAAATGACGCCGACTCAAACAAAGAATTCGGCCACAACAGAAAGAAGGACCCGCTAAGAGGCGGAGTTGGGATCTCCTGGTTCCTCCGACGGCCAAGTTAGTGGAGTGGGGATAGTCTAATAGAGCAGAATTCACTCAAGAGATTGCTTACCTTGTTCGCTGTTGCTCTTTATATCTAGGGTTGGGGTATTTCGTCTTTCCATCAGTTGAGGAACCATGAGTCACTTCCCTCCGCGTGTGAGCCCGTGATTGGCCGAGTATTTTATTTGTGCGCTATGGGGCTGGCCTTTACAGTGTCAAATGCGGGTAGTTTGAGGGTTAGTGTGGTCTATTCGCCATTAATGGGATGGGATTGACGGCCTTTGTAGGCTGCATGGGTCAGGTGCCTTAAATCTTGTGAGAGATGGGGAATTAAGAGGCATCAATGCATTTAATGCGATGTTGATGGGCTCGTCTTGTATAACCGTCGTTCGAGTGGAGGGAACCACATAGGATGAGAGAGAGTTGAGTAGGGTGGCCGACTCATGCCTCTTAGAGATCCCTTGGGATGATTCTTTGAGGGGCGATTGGGGCTTATCGTCGCCCTAGAGGACGAGTGGCCGAAGGGTAGGCTGGATTTGTTCCACATTGTTTGGAGAAGTCGGTAACTTGTAGGGATCGTGGGTGGTGGGGGACGGCGACACCGCCTTCGCGTCGTCAGAAGAGCTGTCGATGGGCGACTCGCACCGCTCTTCGCGTCGGTCATGGCGATGGTCGTCCCGATGGGCCGGGGTGGCCGGTACATGCAGCCGTCGGGTGGGTTGAGTGTGGAGGTTCTTGTCGGTCCTCATTGGTAGACAAGCGTTCGTTCGAATCAGCGCTTGGTTTTTCTCTTTAATCACTGATTAGTGGTTATGACCATAACAGTTGGCCTCTTTCGCTTGGAGTCGGTTAGAAGCGAGTCCAAGTGAAATGAGTAGCGTTAATCTGGCGAGGGGTTCGAGGGGGGTCCGAATCGTTACATCGATGGGACGTGGCTGACGTCAGCGAGCAGTTTCTTGGCCATTGGAGCTTCGCCCTGGGCGTAGAGGTGGGGCCCTCTGGGGCCTTTTAGCCTCTGGTGCCTCTCCGAGTGGGGTTTTAATCCTCTCCGTTGTCGAAAGGGAGCGCTGTCGGTGGGTCCCACATATAAATAGAGCGGTGTGAAGGCATGGCTTCTTCCCTCGTTTACGAACTTGGCGATTTTCGGGTGGTGAAGGTCCGGCATGGATTACGATCGTCATAAGCAACTTGATGAGTTCCGTTGAAGGTTACCCGCGCAAATGAGGTCTTTTTCGAATTCGACATCGGGGTACAAGTTGGAGGCTCCGTGAAATCATCTCCGTTATCTGACCACGGCGAGAGGGCTCCACGTATCTCAAACACTTGGAATGCGGCCTCCGGTTGCCATGCACCCTTTCTTGAAAAGTGTTTGATGAGTTAGGTGTCTCCCCAATGCAAATGGCCAAACTCGATAGCCATATTGGTCGGCTTCACCGTCATCTGCCGTTGGCTCGATTCGGCCGAAGCGATGGCGTCTTGAGCCACTTGGTCGGCGTCCACAGTCGAAGATGCCTCACTATTACCTCGGATGTCGGAGAATTCAAGGTCATCCTTGATACGCAAAGTCGATCAAAGGGTGGAAAGACGAGGTTAAATGCAGGTCACCGGGGGCGACTTCGAACTTAGGGTGGCGTCTGGCGAGATGGAGAGAAACCCTAGAGCCTACATCCTTGTCGGTAGAACAGCCGTGAGTTAGGCAGGTCGTTAACTACGGGGCAGCGTACGATGGGCGCTTGCTTGACGAGTCGGTTTTACGGCTTCATGGGATTTCGTCCACTCCTCCCGCCCTTCCGATGAGGCGAGGCTCATAACGTGACTTCGGGGGACGGTCGGGGAGCACTAAGAGTTGAACCCCTCGGGTGAGGAGCTCCGGAAGAACCGAAGAGGGGTTCGGCTATAGCAATGAAGGCAGGAAGTCGCCTGGGAAATCGCTCAATGAGAGGTGAGAGGTCCACGATGGGGAGACGGCAAATGCGGGATCGGTCATTATCGAAAGTGTCGCCTGGGTGGCGGGCCCGGTTCCGGAGGACGGCAAAAATAGTCCTCGAGGTGCTAAACGGGCGGGAGAGTGTGGAGCATCCGATTGGAGAGGCTACTTTCGAGGTGGAGGGCGGGAGGACGCCGATCATCGAGCCGAAGGGAAAGTCGGCCGAGGTACGGCGTGGCTATCTGGGAGGAGGCTCTGTGGGGCGGTATCCCAGCCGGGGCGGCGTGGAGTCGGGACGCGTGGTCGACCACCAGGGGACGGCTCCTCACCGAGCGGGAAAAGAATCGGTCGGTGGCCAGGGAGCGAGTTTTGCTCCAGCCAGGTGGCCCTCCTCAGCGGTTGAGGGTGAGGACTGGAACATGAAATAGGCGATGATGGGGCTCTCTCCCCTCGGCCGTTATGATGGGGAGCCGGATGCGGAGCATCGGCATAGGCCGGCATGGTACCTGGATGCTCGCTCGTCGGTGTTAAGGTCGAGCTACGTACAAGGAAAGGCGGCAGAGCAGTTCAGCTTGCCTGCGGATCGGGAGATTTTGGCGGCGATTCCCGATGTCGGTCTGCACATCATCCTGCGGAGTTATTTGACCAGGGGTTGTTTGGTGGAGGACGAGCATTTGGTCGGCTGTCCGGGGCCATCAAGCATGAAAGGCTTCGAGAAGCATCTGGCCACCGAGGCCGCCCCTAACGAGGACTTAGACCGAGCTATCAAGGAGCTTTCAATTAAACAGGCCGAGCTTGATGATTGGCGGCGCGAGATGGAGGTTAAGGACCAAGTCATCAGGGAACTCAAAGCGTCCAGGGAGAGGATGTTGGTCGATATAGCAGATCTGACGACGCGCCAGATCGGGCGGGGGCACCGGGTCGTCCGGACGCGAGAGAGCTGACTCGGCGACGGCTGAGTCGCTACCGAGAGGCGGTCGCCCAGCCACGCCAAGGCCTTGGTGGAGGAGAAGTTTGAAGAGTTGGCTGCTGCGGAGTGAAAGGCTCTCCCTCCGTCGAGGCGACCAACCAAAGAAGAAGAAGAAACGAAAGAATCGGCGGGGCCGACCTTGGAGGAGCGATTGAGAGGGTGGTCTCCGAGGCGAAAGCGTCGAGGCTTCCGAGCCGTTGGGAAAGAGTCGTCCTGC
The DNA here is from genome assembly GCA_012295165.1 of Asparagus setaceus. Lineage (NCBI taxonomy): Eukaryota > Viridiplantae > Streptophyta > Magnoliopsida > Asparagales > Asparagaceae > Asparagus > Asparagus setaceus. The sequence goes on from WHSE01000197.1 coordinate 4,564, forward strand.
CGGTCCTCCCTCGCCTCGGCTGGCGGGTTGCATCGGAGGGGCATCACGTCCCGAGTGGCGAAGTCCCTAGCGGTTAGCCGAGGGGTTGTGGCGTGAGGGGCTCTGCCGACCAAGTGATGGAGGCGCCCTCGAGGACTGGGAGGTCGGGGGAAGGCGAGCTGCCGGAGGAATCGGCTCGGGTCGGATCTGTGGGTTTGCTCAAGGACTTGGGCATAGAGCTTCCTTTCGCCATCGACAGCCAGGTGGGTCGCTGAGGTGGAGGGAGCCGCGATCCCTACCGGCAACTGAGGGAAGTACTCGGCAAGGGGAGCCTTCCCTGCCGCACCCATTCATCCCCATCATTCTCTCCTTAGAGAGGGCACGGTGCTTCTCTCAAGGGCGCTTGCAGCCTCGGAAAGCGCCTCACTCTCCCCACGCAAGGATCTCCTCGAGGAGACGCCTCGGCCTCCCAAGAAGCCCTTGAGTTACCACCTCGAGGGCCTTGGTAGGGGAGGAGCTTTACGGCCACTGCCTTGCGCCATGAATGCCGTGGGCTTATTTGGCGGAGAGGCTCGCTGCGAAAAGAGGAGCCGGAGGAGGCGAGAAGAGGGCGCCACCTTTGAAGCTGAAGAAGTCGGCGCCAAATGGCGCTGCTGAGTTGGAGGCAAGCAATTCACGATCACGATCTCCAAGCTCAACATTCGAGCAGTGGTCGCCATCGATGAGTGAAGGGGGGTCGCTCGGCTGAAACGACAGCTGAAGGCTCCGAGAGGGAGATCGAGGAGTGGAAGGCTCAGATCGAGAGGTCGGAGGGCTTAGCCGGTGGAGAGTCGAGAGCCGAACTTGCGGTCAGCCTCGATGAGGCAAGGCGGCTCACCGATCACCGTGGACGACGCCAAATTGATCGAGGCTCGCTCAAGTCCGCAACGCCGAGGAGGGCAAGAAGGAGGTCATTGAAGAGTATGCAGGGACCTATGGGGAAAGTGGAACTGCCCCTAAGCCAAGGCTGCTACGATTACTTGAAAGCACAACTTTCTTCGAAGCCCTCACGCCGAGGCTCACATATCCCCCCAGAGGGAGGGTTCCCTGCTTCCGCTGTCCGGAAGCCGGAGCAGGAGGCAACTGGCGCCGAGGGACGCACCCCGGCGAGGATGAGGACGACGGGAGGACGAGGACTAAGATGAAGAGGGGGAGATTAGGTCGCCAAGCATCTTGTTCTTTTGTTTTGCATTGACGCTTGTCTTATATTTGTAATACATTTTATCGGGTGAATGACAATTGAATTTATGCTCTCATACCAACTCTTTCCCCTTTTTTGCCCTTTCTTAGGCTTTATGGCAATAGCGACTTTGGCCGGACTGGCCGTCATCTATGTTTCGTACGATATGGCAAATGGGGTCGAGATCAAGGGTCGTCAGCCACCGGCCTGATTGGTAATTTCGCCAATTGTGGTCGGTAAGTGAGTGGGTCAATTCATCGGGTGATAGGTCGCTTGTCTACCGTGGAGGGGGCTACTATTCGCCTCGATTTGAGCATAGGTGTCACCAAATACCGCCCTTTGATCGCCGACTTTTAGGTTTCCGGATGGGCGGTAGGTTTCATTTAAGACAGCGCTCTGTTTTTCGAGATGACGATTCAGCCGGTGACCTCGAAGTTCCACACTCTTAATTTCTTCCGTTGATCACGAGGGGCTTAGCATTTATGGGTCCTATTATAAATAGAGGAGACCATTACTTATCGCGGCTCGCTAGGTTGGTGGCTAATTGCCTTTACTCCATCTCTAAGGTTTCAAATTGGGAGCACCTGAGTTTTGCCGAGATGGTTAGGGCGTGGGTGGATTCTTCCCGTGAGTCCACCATCTTGGTTTTCCCGAGAGTGCCGGCGGAGTTCCTAAGTATTCAGGAAGGAAGGGAAACCCCTCGCTTGCATCCAACAATTGGGGCACGGTTTGTGATTGTCATTGTATCTATTTTAGTAAGGATAGTGGAGCTTGAGTATATCTCCGAAGAAGGGCTGTTTTGTTTACATCCATGGATTCTCGATTTATCAGGTCGATATGGAGCCATGGGGTCAACACCCAAAATCCTTATAAGATTCACTCTGCTTAGACGCCGAGGTGAGCAGGGGATGACGGAAAGTCGAAGATATCAAGGCTACAACACCATTTGGATGCCCATTTAGGCTTGTAATTTCAATTTTCCTTTTATTTTGGTATTTCTGCTCCCATTGTAAACTTTGCTTGGAATATTAATGAAAAGTCGCATTTCAAGGATGGTGGTTCATTCGATTCACTCATTTCTCCTTCTCCTTTTTTTTTGTTTTTTTTTTTGTCGAACGAGCCCCTGTGGAGGCTTATAATAAACATGAGTAGACCGAAAATCGGCCTACTCGTGGGCTTACAATAAACACAAGTAGATCGAACGGGTCGCCCTCGGGGCTTACAATAAACGCAAGTAGACCGAAAACGGTCGCCCCCGTGGGGCTTACAATAAACGCAAGTAGACCGAACGGGTCCTCCCCTCGGGGCTTATAATAAACGCAAGTAGATCGAACGGTCGGCCCCCGTGGGGCTTACTCAATTGGCCCAATCGCGTGGTGGTCGCTCGGCCCGCCATCGACTCGCTAGTTGGGTGTATAAGGCCCGCCTTCATCCGCAGCCTTTGTCAAGCCTGGCCGGCCCCAGCGACGCCAGTACCGGCCTTATTAAATGGCGGAGCTCCGCCAGAGACTAATGGGTCGGTGCCGATTCTTATTTCTCCGGAGCCGCCTGCTTTGAGGCAAAGAGCAAGCCTTATTTCTAAGCAGAGCCGACTGCTTTGAGGCAAAGAGCAAGCCCGAGCCGCCACGGAGCCGACGACTAGATAGGACGCACCGCAGAGGTCGGTGCCCGGACTTACGCGGGCGCCTGGTCTTATTTCGGGCGAGCCGACTGCTTTGAGGCAAAGAGCAAGCCCGAGCCGCCACGGGAGCGGCGACCAGATAGGACGACCAGAGGTCGGTGCCCGTGACTTACGCGCCTGGTCTTATTTTCGGAGCCGACTCGCTTTGAGGCAAAGAGCAAGCCCGAGCCTACCACGCGGGGAGCCGGCGACCAGATAGGACCACCGGTAGGTGGTGCCCGTGACTTACGTGCCGGTCTTATTTCGGGCGAGCCGATCTCTGCTTTGAGGCAAAGAGCAAGCCCGAGCCTACCACGGGAGCCGACGACTCCGTGATAGGACTCCATCACAGAGGTCGGTGCCCGACTTTACGTGGCCTGGTCTTATTTCTCGGCAGAGCCGACTGCTTTGAGGCAAAGAGCAAGCCCGGCCGCCACGCGGGAGCCGACGACTGCGATAGGACGACCGCTCAGGTGCCCAGACTTACGCGGTTTGTCTTATTTCTGCAGCCGATCTCCGCTTTGAGGCAAAGAGCAAGCCCGAGCCGCTCACGGGAGCGACGACCAGATAGGACGCATCGCAGGTCGGTGCCCCCGGACTTACGTGGTTCTAGGGTCTTATTTCGCGAGCCGATCTCCGCTTTGAGGCAAAGAGCAAGCCCGAGCCGGCTCACGGGAGCGACGATCGCGATAGGGACGACCACAGAGGTCGGGTGCCCGGGACTTTACGTGGGTTGGTCTTATTTCTGGCAGAGCCGACCGCTTTGAGGCAAAGAGCTAACCCGAGCCGGCTCACGGGAGCCGACGACTCAAGATAGGACTAACGCAGAGGTCGGGTGCCCAGACTTACGTGGCGCTAGGTCTTATTTCTCAGAGCCGATTCTGCTGGATTCGCCTCGGCTCGGCTTGACGCGTTGGGCAATTTTGACTCTACGAAGTAGGGTGCCGCCGCTTAATCGAAGGAAGTTGGATCACCGTCGCGACTAGGTGAGAAGGGTCCTCGATTCGCCCTAAGCAGAGGGGATACCGAGCTTCTGCTTAGTGAGGGGTAGGCTCGCTGACTGGGTAAGTTGGGTCGCTCGTCTCAACTAGGTGAGAAGGGTTCCTTGACTCGCCGCATGAGAAGGGTTCTTTGACCACTAGTAGGAAGGGTCAACTACTCAAAGAAGGAAGTACCTCGCCTGTGCTAAGAGAGTGGGATTTCCGCCGCTGTTAGCAGAAGGACGCATCTCAACTCATCCCAAATGAAGGGTCCCCTAACTCGCTCCAACAAAGCAACCATCCCGACTTGACTCGATGAGATTGGTTTTCACCGGTCACATGGCGCAGGAGGTCGGTTTGATCTCACGCGACGAAATGATTATTTAAGACGCCCTTGTACCATTTAAGACAAAAGGATAATTCGTCGCAAAATTCTATTTATATTGACGGCTTTTGAACAAGGTTTACAACAAATTCATTGAAAAACTTCCCGAGGTGTTCTATGTTCCGTGGATGTTGTAGGACTCTCCCATCGTGACTTCGGCGATATGTTCCGGCGGTTCTTCGAGGACGTAGGGTCCTTCCCAATGGGCCAACTTGCCGCTGCCTCGTGTCTTTATCGGCGTCGCTTCAAAGACTAGGTCGCCACTTGAATCTCCTTGGTCGGACCTTGCCGTTGTAATGCCGGGCGATCCGCCGTTGATTGACGACTTGCTCGTAGAGCGGGTTGCCCGATCTCCATCAAGTCCAACTGTCCTCAAGTCCCTAATTTGCTTCTTCGTCGAAGTGTTGGAGTCGGATGGTGGGCATGCCGACCTCCATCTACCGCTTCGCCATAAGTCGATGAATGGGGTTTCCCAGCTTGAACTCTTGTGGGTCGCCCCAGACCATAAGATGCTTGGCGCCTTCCAATTGCCGCACCGCTGGTCGAATCTCTTCTTCAGCTTGAGGATGATGCATTTCTTCCGCCAATTCGCACTTCTGTGGGCTACCGGTTTAACTTGAGCTTGATCCCCCATTCTTCACAAAAATCTTGAATCCCTCCGCCGAATCGGTGCCGTTGTCGATGATGAATGAGCTGGACGCCAACCGCATACGATCGACTTCCAAGCAAAGTCGTGATGTTGGTCTCCGATTCGCCAAAGGCTCTACTCGATCCATTTGGTGAAGTAGTCGATGGCTTAATTATCAAGAATTTACGCCTCGAGGCAATGGGAAGTGGCCCCAAGATATCCAAATTCCCTATCAGCTTAAAGGAAGTGGCCAAGATAGAAGTGAGCTCTGGCGGGCGCTCTAGGGATCTCGCAAGAATTGACACTTTTGCATTTGGAGACGAGCCACCGAGTCTCCACAATGGTCGGCCAAGAATATCCTTGGCGGATAATCTTCCGGGCGAGTTCTTGCCCCCGGTGGTTTCCGCAGTGCCTTCGTGGATTTCCCAGGACATAATCGGCTTCGGCCGGCCTCGAGGCACCGAGATAGGCCCCCACCCCACGCTTCTAGGTAGGACGACCGATAGAGTCGGGCCGCCGATCATGAGGTGGTAGCTGGCGCCTTCGCAGTTTCGCTCTGCCGGTCGGGTGTAAGGAGCCTGGCAACAAGAATTGATGAAAGGGTCCACCCAAAGAAGATTCAAGGGTCGGTCCAGATGACATTCGATGGGCCTCCGCACGCCGAGTGGGAGTGTGTCGGCTAAGATGGGTCCGGAGCTACTCAAGGAACTAGTTGATGCTAGCTTTGACAGAAGGCCCGCTCGCTATGCAGGGACTTGGATGATCTTGAAGTTGGTGAAGTAGGGGAGCAGTCCTTGACGCATCTTCGTGTTGAGCCATCCTCTTATCTTTGGCGGCGATGCCGCTGACTGATGAACGCACCAACCGAGAATCCCAAGACAATTAGGTTTACCTTGGCCGCTGTATGCCCGCAGACCAAGAATGAGGGCTTCATATTCGGCCATTGTTCGAGGCGGGAACTTGAAGGCGATGGATGCCCGCGGACCGTTTCTTCGGCCGCAAGACGACGCCGCCTCCGCCTCGCCTCACTTGAGGATCCGCCCACCTTTAATTCCCACTCAAGAGGCGACTTCTGAGGAGTCGCTTTGGGTTCGACACGGGAAGCGCACCGCCTCGGCCGACTTGGGGGTATGGATTGAGCAGAGCGGCCGGGTCATCTGCCAGATGGCGGTAGGGACTCTATGAGGAAGTCGGCCAATGCCCGCGCCTTTATGGTGGTTCCGCTCGAATTGAACATCATATTCGAGCTCGACGACCACGCCACCATCCTCCCAGATGTGGTGGGACTCCCTGTGATTTCTTCATCGGGAGGCTCCCCGCGACGATGATAGGATGCTGGAAGCACGGACGTGACCCGCGAGCCGAGTGATGAGGGCGGCGGTCGCTTTCTCACCGGGTAGTTCAACTCGCCTCTCAAAATCCTACTGACATAGTAGACCGGCCTGGATGTGGTTCTTCTTCACCAGCACAGCTCACCGTGAGACGGCCAAGTACGTATTGGTCTCCCTTCCACCGGCTGGCTCGGAGTGGTTTGGTGCTCAGATATGCTTTGAGTTCTCTCGGCTGCAAAGATTCTTCGTCCACTCCAACTTCTTCTTGGGATCTTTGGCCCCTCCGAATTTTGAAGAAAGGGAGGCTTCTCTCCGACTTGACAGAAAGCGCCATGCTATCTTCCCATTGAGCTTCAATGTCCTTCATGGTGCGCTGCTCGAAGTCGCCAATAGCTTCTATCTTCTCCTGTTGATCTCAACTCTCTCGGGTGATCATAAACCCCAAAAATTTTCCGACCGCGACTCCAAAAGCGCATTTGGTCGGGTTGAGCTTCATGCGTAATGCCGAAGGGTGGCGAAGGTCTCCTCTAGGTCGGTGATATGGGCGGCCGCCAATCTCGACTTCACCAAGATGTCGCCCACGAGGCTTCCACATGGGCCGGAGCCGGGCCTTGAAGATCTTGTTGACCAGCCTCCCCGTAGGTCGCATTCTTGAGACCAAAGGGCATCACTTTGTAGCAAAAGGTGCCTCGGCCTCGGTGATGAAGGACGCCTTTCCTCGATCATGCCTCGCCATGATCTTGTAACCTGAAAAGCATCCAAGAAACTTAGTAACCGGGTCCCAGACTTTCGGCCCACCAACCGATCAATGCGGGGAGGGGGTAGTCGCTCTGGGGCATGCTTTGTTGAGGTCGGTGAAGTCGACGACGCCCTCCATTTGCCGCTAGACTTCTTCACTAGGACGACGGACAACCACTCGGGTATTGGATCTCCCAATGAAGTCGGCCTCGTGAGCCGCCGGACCTCTGCCGCTTCGCTTTTGCCGCCGCCCTGTGTGCCTTCTTTCGCCGAACCGCTTGACGGTTTGGCCGAGAGAGCTCATGGCAAATGACGCCGCGAAATGCCCGATGTCTTCCGACTCCAAGCAAACACATCAAGATTAGCTAAAAGAAAAGCAATTATCGCGACCTCGTAATGGTTCCGAGGTTGACCCTATCCCGAAGGCCCTTTTGTGGTCGATGGGGATCTCATGGAGGTCTTCGATCGAGTCGCTTCAAGGCCCGCCCTTCTTCGAAGTTGGCGAGCCGCCTTCTCATGGGCATTGCGGTCGCTACTCTTCCCCTTTGTGTGAGGGCGCATGTGCTCTAAGCCTTTCCGTCGCTGACAGCCCCACCCCTCTTGGTGCTCGGAATTTGATCATCCGATAGTAGGTGGACGGATGGCCCGCAAGAGGTGGAGAGACGCTCGCCCAAGATGACATTGTGCCGATTTGATGTCCATCACCACCTAACCGGACGCCGACGGCTGATGGCATGGCGTTGACCTACAGCTGGGAAGGGTGATCCGATTCTCCCGAGCCGAGAGTGTCCCGTAAAGCCGCATCGTGGGTCCTATAGACTACTGAGCTTGACCGGTCGATGCCCATGCGCTGAACGCATCCAAAATAATATGTCGACAGAGCTCCCTGCGTCGATCATGATCCTTCTTACCTTGAAGCCGATATGTCGGCGATATGACGATGGGGTCGCCGGGAGGCGCCTCGACTCTTCCAAGTCCGCCACAAAGAGATGGACACATCGCCTTCCTCAGCTTGTCGCACTGCTCACCCGCTAGGCATGCCTAGCATACCTCTTCCCGCTATTGGACTCCCTCCTAAGGTCGACCTCCACCGATGGTGTTGATGACTTCACTTCTTTGGCCTATTTCCCTCAAGGCCCGAAGTCGGGTCGAGGTCGGGGACCGAGAGCGGCTCGGTGGTTCCCCTCCGGCTTGCCGCTCTCTGTGGATCAAATTCTTCAAGAAGCCTCTTTCGGATGAGGTTTTCAATGTCCTTTGGAGAACACTGCATTCTCTCGTGTCGCCGGGTCCCTGTACGGGCATCAGCCGGAGTCTCTTGCTCGGGTCCGCCTCATCGGGCATGGGCTTTGGAGGAGCTCTCTCTCTCGGCCTTGTCCGTGGCCCCAAAGGGAGGTATTGAGGATCTGAACACCGGAGGGGAGCGCTCGCTTCTATCCTCCTCCCCGCCGAACCCACTATCAAGTGGCTGTTCTGGAGGAGGATTTTGGGATGTGCCTCGCTCTTTCTCTCCGAGGCGGTTCGAACCCACCTAGCGGGATGGGTTGGGTCGGAGCGTAGGTGGTCTACCGAGGAGGATGAGGAGGTACCGCACGCCGGTGGGGGGCGCCAGGGTAGTTGTGGCCGCCTTGTTGGACTCCTGCCTGGGTGGCGATCTTGTATGCTTCCGCTTCTTCCATGTTCATGTAGCATGGCTTTGGACATCAAGTGCTTGTAGCTCTTGATGGGCTTCTTGTTGAGGGCTTTAGACAAGTCGCCGTGTCGGCACTCGCCACCAGAGCCGCATAGCGACTTGCTCCTCGGTTCGACTTCTAGCCTCTTCACCAAACCTCTTGATGTAGGCTCGAGGCTCTCACCGCTCCCCGCTGGTCTCAATGAGCACACCGAGGGCGCTTTAGGCATGGCATGGCCAAGAAGTGGTGTATGAACTCGCCGTCAGCTTCTTCGGCCGCCGATGGACTTTTCTCCAACGAAGTTCCACCAAAGCTTGGCGCTTCTCCAAAGTAACGGGAAACAAGCGCATTGTTGCTTCCGCTTGCATCATGACCATGGTGCTGTAGTAGTCCCCGACATGCTCTGACGGTCCCTCACGCTCGCGATACTTGTCCATCGCCGGATCTTGAACTTCTCGGGCGCTTGTATGATGGAGTCTGCGAAGGGGGTGCTCCTCCGATGGCGCCGGGCGACCTACCGGGTATACTTGATTGTAGTCACGGTGCACCGGGTGGGCGGTTAGGAAGGCTGGGCTGTGTGAGGTCTCGAGGTCGTGTCGGCATGGCCCACCGCCTTTGGCCGGGAGAAGGGCTTTCATCTGCGGGAGGTCAATGCTAGGGCGGCGCTTAGAACCGGGCGCCATGGGCTACCGCAGGGTGAGGTGGCGCTCCTCGGTGATCCCTCCGCGGACTTGTCAAGGTGGGGAGTCTCCCGAACGGATTCGCCTCGGCGCAATGCGGTCTGCCCGAGCGGTGGAATGGCGGCCGGCGAAGGTCGGCCCGCCGTTGTTGATGGCTTGCCGCTACTGCTAAGGGAGGCGAAAGTGAAGAGGTCAGCCGCAAAGCTTGGAACCGGCATGCATGGTGGCTTGCATGGCTTGGGTGATCTTCCTGCGGATTCCCGAGTTGGGCTTGAGTGACATAGCCCGCCAGGTTCTCCGACCTTAAAGATTATCGCCGCCGACATAGCCGCAAGAAGAAAGGAGGCCCCACGGTGGGCCCAAACCGCTGATGTATATAATCACAGCCACTAACCTGGATGAGTTTAGCTTTAAAGAGAGCTGAGTCCGCTTTTTCCTAAAGCCCAATGACGCCGGGACTTCACCCAAAGGATTCGCCTTACAACAGAAGAAGGACCCGCGAAGAGGCGGAGTTGGGATCTCCGTGGTTCCTCCGACTACCAAGTTAAGGAGTGTGGGATAGTCTAATAGAGCGTGAATTCACTCCCAGAGATTGCTTACCTTGTTAGCCGCTCACGCTTGCTCTTTATAGTTAGGGTTGAGGGGTATTTCGCTCTTCCATTGGTTTGGGAACCACCGTGAGTCAGCCTCTCTCCACGCGGTGAGCGTCATTGGTCAACACTTCTGGGTCGCTAGAGTGGCCGGCCTTACGTGTGTCCAATCGCGGTGATTCGGGAGGGTGTGGCCTATTCGCCATTAATGGATGGGATTGGCGGCGTCGTGAGCCGCACGGGTCCGAGGTGCCTTAAATAATGCGGAGAGATGGGGAATTCATCACCGCTGCATTTAATGCATGTTGATGGGCTCGAGTATTGTATAACCGCTGCTCGAAAGTGGAGGGAACACATGATGATGAGAGAGGGAGTTGAGGCCGGGTGGCGACTCCGCACGCTCTTAGGGCGCCCCTTGGGATGGATTTCGAGAGGGGACGATTGGGAGCGCTTATGCGCCGCCTAGAGGACGAAAGGGTGAAGGGTAGGCTCGATTTGTTCCACATTGTTTGGAGAAGTCGGCAACTTGTAGGAAGGGATCGAAGGGCGCGGTTCGGAGGACGATCGACACCGCCTTCCGCCGCCCGAGAATCGCTGATGGGTTACTCTGGCACTACGGACCAGTAAAGTCGGGTCGCTGGGTTGAGTGTGGAGGTTCTTGCTCTGTCTTCGGGTAAACAAGCCGCTCGCTCGTGACTGCTTGGTTTTTCTTTAATCACCGATTAGTGGTTATGACCATAACAGTGGCTTATTTTGCTAATATATATGAAAATAATGTGTATGGAGGTGGCTTATTTTGCTAAATGAGCTATCAAGAGATATATGGTGAGGTCCCTTGTTAGTCACATCAAAAGTGTGAACCTCACCATTCTATCTCCCAGAAATTATTTAAAGAAAATGAGTCACCAATCTCATATACATCATTCTATATATATATATATATATATATATATATATATATATATATATATATATATATATATATATATATATATATATATATATATATATATATATATATATATATATATATATATAGAGAGAGTAAGCCTTGAGAACTTAAGTTGATATATCCATCAACTTTTCTATCTATTGATGTTGTCTTGGGATCCGTGAAAGATATAAAGCCCACTTTGAGATTTGTGTGCATCTTGATTTCACCTGGATCTCAAGCAAGATCAATGGATATAAAAGCGGGTGGACACCCTCTCTATCAACTTAAGTTTATAGAGCCTTGCTCTATATATATATATATATATATATATATATATATATATATATATATATATATATATATATATATATATATATATATATATATATATATATATATATATATATATATATATATATACTGAAAAGTGTGTATAAGGTGGCACCTTAGATTCAATCTAAGGTAATGTGCCTAAAACTACATTATATGCTATCAAATTACTCGATCCAATTCGCTTCATTTTTATTTATATGTTTTAGATTGTATACAAATAAAAAAATTAGCCATATTTATTGGAAGTTACTGTGCATCAAGTGATTGTAAAATTAACGCTTTACAACAATATAACTAAAGAGACAATGAAAAATATGTTAGAAATATTTAATCATCATGATTTTTATTTTATAGATGTTTTGAGACATTTAGATCAAGATGAATGGAGCTGATCATCAATTGGAATTGTCTAATTCATGAATCAAGAGGCCCACCTTACATTGAATCTAAGCCACCTTATACACACTTTTCCCTATACTATATATATATATATATATATATATATATATATATATATATATATATATATATATATATATATATATATATATATGGGTGAGAAAGTGGCAACCTTAGATTCAATCTAAGGTAGCTTTAAAACTACATTATAAACTATCAAATTACCACACCATCCACTCCACTCATTTTGATTTATATATTTTGGATTGTATAAAAAAAAAAATTAGCCATAATGGGTTGTAGTTACTCATTCATCAAGTGATTGTAAAATTAACGGTTTTACTTAACAATATAACTAAAGAGACAATGAAAAATATGTGTTAGAAATATTTAATCATCATGATTTTTATTTTATAGATGTTTTGAGACATTTAGATCATGATGAATGGAGCTGGATCATCAATGGAATAGTCTAATTCATGAATCAAGAGGCTTTACCTTGACGATCTAACAGCCACCTATACACACTTTTTCATATATATATATATATATATATATATATATATATATATATATATATATATATATATATATATATATATATATATATATATATATATATATATATATATATATATATATATATATATATATATATATGCACGCCCAATGCATGTGGTTAAGTATTAAAATTATTTATTTTTGGTTTAATTTCTTACTATGAATCAATCAGATTATTTTGAGTTAAAATCTTTAAACCCGGATTATTAGATTTACCATAATTTTTATTTAAACATTTTAAAAATTTTGACGAAATGGATTTGTGTACTAAATTGGGTTCATTATATTTTTATATACTTGGATACACAACATCATGTAGGTCGTAAAAATTATTATTACCAAGACACCAATATCCGCGAAATACTATCAATGAAGGTTACAAGCTGACGACTTTCACGACAACAAAGGAGAATCAGAGGCTAATGTCTCCAGAGTACAAGGATTACAAGTTGACAATCCTTGTGAAAAGAGATCACAAGTATTGATCTCTTCAAAGCAAAACAAGGGCTCACCCCCCGCATTTCAATTCAAAACGTGAGACTCATCCTCGCTTCAATTTAAAATGCGAGCACGTGGCCCGCTCGTTCCCAAACACGGAGCACATGGCCCGCTCAGCTTCCAAAACGCGAGCACATGACCCGCTCGAAGCTCAAACGCGGTTCCGTCCCTAGTTAAAACGTGACGCTGAGGTCCATCCCCGCCCTCGCACTAAAATGCGACGGAGGCTTGCTCCGCACGCGAACTCGCTTTGACTCATTCAAACATGAGTTGAACGGTTCCTAAACCGCTTGAGAGATTTAAGGGGTGGTTACACTCACTAAACCCCATTATGGAGAAATTTAAGGGGCGGTTACACCCTTTAATCCCTATAAATGGGGGGTTTTCATAGCCAAATGGGGGCTGGTTGAAAGGGTTTGGCCGGAGAACTAAAAAAAAGGAGAGAATAGTTTCTTCTGCACAACTGTGATCATCTTGAAGATCGGACCTTCATCCGTAGTTTGATCGACGTGAAACTTGGAGAGAAGCCTCAACACTCGTCGTTCCTAATTCTGAACGGTGGAGATTGATTTCTACCGGTTGGATTTGGAGATATCAAGGTTTTACCAAAGCCAATGGTGCAGAGAAAGGTTTCTTCTGTGCAGCTGTGATCGGCATGACGATCGGACCTTCATCCATGGTCTGATCGGAGTGAAACTTGAGAGAAGCCTCAACACTCGTCGTTCCTAATTCTGAACGGTGGAGATTGATTTCTACCGGTTGGATTTGGAGATATCAAGGTTTTACCAAAGCCAATGGTGCAGAGAAAGGTTTCTTCTGTGCAGCTGTGATTGGCATGACGATCGGACCTTCATCCATGGTCTGATCGGAGTGAAACTTGGAGAGAAGCCTCAACACTCGTCTTTCCTAATTCTGAACGGTAGAGATTGATTTTTAACGGTCGGATTTAGAAATATTGAGGTTTGACCGAAGATCTGCGTCTCTTTTTAAAGAAAGGATCAAACCTCCTTTGCTGGCATCAACTCTCCTAGAGAGTTCAACTCGATTACAGTTTTCAAACTTGCACGGCAAGTTCTTCTCAGCTATTCTTGACTAAAAGGATTACTAATCCTTTTCTAAAATCAACTCTATCAAAGAGTTCTTAACTCGCCAGAAGTTCTAAACTTGCTCCTCGAAGTTATTTTTCAACCTCGCCCCACGAAGTCAAGACGGCTTGATCGCCAACGAGATACAAGATTCAAGCTCCTATCGCCACCGTGAAGAACCCAGTTTTAAATAAAAGGAAAGATCTCCGTTGACCCTTCCTTCTTTTGTAAATCGGGCAACCGATCGAGGAATTTATAATTTCTTTTTATCTAAGTCAGTTAGAGAGAGAGATTGCATTCGAGAGATTGTATTCATTATTCTTCAAATAGAATAGATCAATTTTATATTTTCTCAATTTTCCTCGCGAACACATCACTTTTTTCAATTTGCACAAATCAAACTTCATGTAATATATTTATTTATCGGATCATCGATCTCCAATTTGTTTATATTAGTCATTAAATGTAGTGTTAATTTTGAAGCAAAAATACGGTAATATTTTGTTGATGTGTAAAAAATATAAATAAATTTTTATGAAGAGAGCGTGAATTGAGGAAGAATATTGTTGTAAAAGTAAAAATACTTAATAGTAAGATGGTTCATATAAGCTCGAACAAAATACATACTTTTCACCGTGATCAGAAGAGATCTTAATTATTGATAAACTTAAAATTTAAAAAATAAAACTAAAGATTAATGATAACTCTAGTATAATTTTATACGATAAAAGTATTCACATAAGCATATAAAAATACAAAAATTATGAAAATCCTCTCTAAAGTTTCCTAATTTTACTCAAAAATTAAACTATACTTTAAATATTCAAACAATGTTGTTCTATATTCCTTTTCAATAATATTAACACTTTTAAAATTTCCTTTTAATAATACTTTTTAACTTAATACTTTTTTATCTATTATGCAAACTTATTTATTTCAAATTTAGAAATTCGTAGATATTATCCAATTGATCCTTTTAATAATATTAATACTTTTAAAAATTTCTCTTTTAATAATACTTTTTAACTTAACACATTTTTATATTATGCAAACTTTAGAATAGTTGGATAGATATGAGTAGTTGGCTTTCGAGGTTTTGGAAATAAACTGAAACCATATATTTATCGAATTGTTTTATTTATTAATTAGAAATCGGCTTGAAAAGAAGTCAAATTTTTTACTAACATTAATACTTATTAAGCAAAGTCGCTGCCTGCTTTTAAATAAATTTATTTATTTCAAATTTAGAAATCGGGTAGATAATATCCAATTAATCCTTTTAATAATATTAATACTTTTAAAATTTCCTTTTAATGATACTTTTTAACTTAATGCTTTTTTATCTATTATGCAAACTTATTTATTTCAAATTTAGAAATCTAGTAGATTATCCAATTGATCCTTTTAATAATATTAATACTTTTAAAATTTTCTTTTAATAATACTTTTTAACTTAACACATTTTTATATTATGCAAACTTTAGAATAGTTGGATAGATATGAGTAGTTGGCCAGTAGGTTTTGGAAATAAACTGAAACCATATATTTATCGAATTGTTTTATTTATTAATTAGAAATCGGCTTGAAAAGAAGTCAAATTTTTTACTAACATTAATACTTATTAAGCAAAGTCGCTGCCTCGTTTTAAATAAATTTATTTATTTCAAATTTAGAAATCGGTAGATAATATCCAATTAATCCTTTTAATAATATTAATACTTTTAAAATTTTCCTTTTAATGATACTTTTTAACTTAATGCTTTTTTATCTATTATGCAAACTTATTTATTTCAAATTTAGAAATCGGGTAGATATTATCTAATTAATCGCTTTTAATAATATCAGATACTTTTAAAATTTCTTTTAATAATACTTTTTAACTTAATACCTTTTAATATTATGCAAACTTAGAGTAGTTGGGTAGATATGAGTAGTTGGATTAATAGCAAAGGTAGGCTTTTGGATATGAATTGAAACCATATATTCATCAATTATTCTATTAATTAATTAGAATTTTTAATTAATTAGAAATTTATGGAAAAGAAATTAGAATTTTTTACTAACATTAATACTTATAAAGCAAAGTTGTTATTCTATTTTAAATAAATAAATTTATTTCAAATTTAGAAATTGGGTAGATATTATCCAATTAATCCTTTTAATAATATTAATACTCTATAAAATTTCTTTTTAATAGTGCTTATTTATTTCAAATTTCTATTATGCAAACTTATTTATTTCAAATTAAGAAATCGGGTAGATATTATCCAATTAATGTTTTAAAATAATATCAGTACTTTTTAAAATTTCTTTTTAATAGTACTTTTTTAACTTAACACTTATTTAATATTATGCAAACTTTGAGTAGTTGGATAGATATGAGTAGTTAGATTGATAGGAAATGTAGGTTTTGGATATTAAATAGCGCTTTTTATCTATTATGTGAGTTAAGAAAATTAAATCAAAACATACTATTAAATTAAGATAACAATGTAAAATACAAAAGGGTCAAGGGTAATATTGACGATGGAAAGCTTTTTCCAAATTCATACTTTTAAAGGAGTATGATATATATATATATATATATATATATATATATATATATATATATATATCTTCTTTTTTAATCCAAAAGGTTGACATTCCTATTTTGTTTCCTTTTTTGGCGCGAGGAACCTTGGCTTAGTAATAGTCAAGTAAGTTTTGAGGCCTGATCTCTTTTTCACAGTCCATACTCAGATTAATAACATATAGACAGAAGCCAATCATTAGCTTTTGGGGCCAAGATCTCAAGCCCTAACACTAGGTCACCATGTCATGGAGGTACTTTATTCTTTTTTCTGTTATGCTTGTCTAAATAAAGTTATCTTGACTCTATCTATTTTCTTAGCACTTGTACATTCTTAGTCCTAAACAAACGTTATTTTATCATTAGGTTGGAATAAAGAATTATGCTTAGAAATTAAAGATAGACATATAGACAGAAGCCAATCATTAGCTTTTGGAGCCAAGATCTACATAAGAATTATGCTTAGAAATTAAAGATAGACATATAGACAGAAGCCAATCATTAGCTTTTGGAGCCAAGATCTCAAGCCCTAACACTAGGTCACCTGCGGCCTGCGGGAGGTACTTTATTCTTTTTTCGTGTTGCGTTTGTCTAAATAAAGTTATCTTGACTCTATCTATTTTCTTAGCACTTGTACATTCTTAGTCCTAAACAAACGTTATTTTATCATTAGGTTGGAATAAAAGGTTAAAATCATGAGACGTGTAATTACCAGTTTGTTCGTAAGTTTGAAATTGAAAGTGGATCTTCTAAAATGCACGTGCAATGCACTTCAATTGATGATTCCATGTGATCCTAGCCCTCCAACAACCATCCACAAATGTTATTATTGTTTTTGAATTCTTTTATCATTTCTTTTCTCAAACTTGACTTGTAATTTTTAATGAAATCCTCTATCTCAAATAAACAAATAGACAATGAAATCATATAGGATCTGGTTGCTATATTATGCTAGCTGGTGGTAGAAATTTATAATAAAATGCAAAGAATCTCGTAGTGGGATTCATACTCATAGCTGAAATCCTCTACCTCACTTTGCTTCCTGGGGATTCTCAGAGAATACCTTTTCATCTTTAAAGTTATTCACTACCTTTGTTTGCACATATTCAACCGTTCCGTTATGACAAATCACTAGAAATAGACTAATATCAATCACATAAAAACACGAAAAATATCAAAAACACTATAACACACGGATATACATAGTTCGGCTGTAGCCTACGTTCACAGGTGAAGGAGGAGAATATAGCTTCAATAAATTCTGAGAAATACAATGTGGAGATTTCTCAGTCACTTAATTTCAAGTACACCCTCAATAATCTCAATACAATCTCCCTCTCTCTCAATCTCTAATAATTAGAGCAACAAATAGAGAGCCGGTCGTAAAATTCCTTTACAAGAACTTTAGCCTACAGTGTCGAATTGATGGTTGCTGCCGACGATCACTGGTGGATTAATAACACAAATAAAGAGCTTCATTATAATATATAAAGGAGAGGCTTGGTTGTTACTGTGAGCAACAAGTTCTATCACAAATTGGAGATCCCATCCAATTTGAATTCCAACTCCTTATCCTCTTTATACTATTCATACCCAATAGCAACTCTAACAGAAGCATATTTCATCAAAAGGACTCAAGTTCTCTCACTCAACATGACCGAGCCTGCGGGTGTCGAGTTTGATCCGGGTTAATGCATAATTGAGTATTTGAGGCAAATTATAACAAATCTCCATCTTGACTCAAATATGTAGAAAATTTCACTCTAAATTAGTTAACTTACTTCACCTTCTTCAACAGCCCTCAGAAGCATCAAGTGTGGCACATATCAATTAAGTCCAAGCTGTTACAGAAAATTACGATCTAGTTAGAATTGGCTATACAAGAAAACTTATGAAAGAATTACAATGGAGAAAAGATGAACATATACATAAATGACGACAACTTTATAATTGCAAAGAAAATGAAGCTCGAGGCCGTGGAACACCGCCTCCTTAGCGAGTCGCCTTCTGAGTGCTCGAAAACTAGCTCGACGCCCGGGCCCCAGATACAACGAAGCTCAGGCGCAAGACTGCCCGCGGCAAACCAACACAAAGAGGAGAACCGAGAAGTTGATGAGGAAGATAGCCAAAGAGCCAAGGGGAGAGATTGCTTCTTGTGTTTCAAGCTTGAAGGATTGCGGTATTTATAGCGCAGTGAAGAACGGTCTCGAGAAAATTTCACGGAGATGGAGCTGAGGAAATCAGAATCCCCACGCAGATAATGAATACAAAAATGTGAATAGCCCCACAATTGGCGGATCGCCAAATCAGAACTTATTCGCGAAATTTTCGCAAGCTTAACCCAACCCGACCCGATTACAAAAAAAAAATAATAATATCTCTGCAGGCAAAACTTAGCTTGTTCTAGGCCCCTGAGATTTAGTGCGACATTCGTGGTCCGGTGTCGCTACCGCATTAAGGTTCGTGCATCGGGCTAGTTCGGATCCCCGATTTGCACCCGCTGGCGCCAAGAAGGCACAATATCCCCAATAAGAGCTTATCTCCTATTGTTGGGCTTTCACTTATAAACTCATCCTCATTCTTTGCTCTACCCAATGTGGGACTAAACTTCCCACTTGTTCTTGGCCCCTTTGGGAATTATTTTTTCCCATTCACCAAATGCTATTTTTCCAACAATCACCGCTTAAACTTGCCAACTGAAAGAGGTCTCATTAGCAAATCGACTGAATTGTCTGCTGTTGGTACCCCAAAAAGATTTTTTAGTAATCCCTGTATGAAAATCGACACGAACCCAATCTCATGCCAAAGTGAGCTAACTCCGTGGCCAAGGGGATCTTCGCCGCAAGTGTTCTACTACAAGTAATCGTCACATAAGGCCGAATTCCTCTGCTACAGGACCGATCACATAATGCCGACCAAACGCCCCTTCTGGCCACCGCGATGGAAACCAAATTTCTTACGATCGTTTCATAAAGACACACCTGGCAGCTTTACAAGATAAATGGTCGCACAAGAACGACTACGCATCAAATGGCCAAATAGTCGCATACGGGCCGCTCGCTATGCATACCGCGGCCACCACAAGACCGTCTGGCTGAAGCATTTCTCCGTTCCGCTACAGCTTCCTGACGACTTGCTACAAGAACTCCTACTGATCAGCATAAAGGTCGCCCGCATACGACCGGCTGACGCTGAAGGCGGTTCTGTCGTCTCCGCATAGTTCCTCGAACGACTTGCTACAAGATTTCGTCGATCAACATGATCATCCGCTACAAGAATGGCCGACGCGGAAGGCAGTTCGCTGGTCCCCGCTATAGCCTTCTTCGGATTACAAGCATAAGACCCCACATCACAGAAGTGTCGCTCACATAAAGATTTCCGGCCGATCACATAAGTCGCCGCTCGCACAAGATCGCCGACACAAAAGGCGGTTCTGGTTCCCCATAATCCTCTGACGACCGCTAAAGAATATTGCCGTAGCCTTCCAAATTGTGAATGGCCTTTGAGCCCGCTACCAACAACAAATCAACATCACACTAATGGCGCCTGGTCGACCACATGGCTTTTGTAGCCATTCCCCATACCTCACATCAAATCATGGTGAGTCTTTTCACACATAAGCCGACATGTGTAAAACTAACGCCAAATGACCAAACCGCCTCTCTCATTCCTACAAAGAAAAGGAACTATTCTCAATACAAAGGTAAGTCATTTTCTCCCCGTGACTCTGAGATTAAGAACTCTTGTCGTTCATTTTCTTCTCCACTCAAGCTCAAAATACCGACTTGATCGTTTGAGGTACAACGGGGAGCTAAGCCCCCCTCTCACGAAGCCACTGTGGGGGAAGAACACCCAACTCGTAGCTAGGTATTCTGGGAGTGAGCGGATCCTGCCATCTTCAACCTCAAGCTAAGCTCGAACGAGATTAGGTGATCGGATTATATACATCAATCAGCATGCCCACCGTGGGGCCTCCTCTTCTTCTTGTAGCTATGTCCAGAATGATGATCTTTTCCTGGTCGAACCTACTGTGCAAGCATGTCACCAAGCCCAACTCCGTGAATCCACCGAGAAGATCACCCAAGCCATGCAAGCCACCATGCATGCCTGGGGCCTAAGCTTTTGTACTGACTCTTCACTGGCTCCCTCACTTTAATAACAATAAGAAGAAGCTTATCAACACACCGGGCAGCCTTCACACCATTATTCCATCTTGGCAGCATCACTGCTACCAGAGGTAGATCCTGCTCTCGAGACTCCCCACCTTGACAAGTCACGGAGGGATCACCAGAGCGCCACCTCACCTCCCGCAGAGGCAACCCACCCATGGCACTCAGCTCTAGCGCCGCTTCTAGCATTCGACCTCACCGATGAAAGCCCTTCTTCCCATTGGCTGGGATCACACCTGACAGCCTGTGACTCACAATCACAAAGACCACTCCTAACTTCCACCAGCAGACCGCGACTACAATCAAGTATACTACCGGCACGACGCCATCTGAGGGAGCACCCTTCACCGACTCCATCATACAAGCCGCCGAAGTTCAAGATGCCGACGATGGACAAGTATGCGGGCGATGTGGACCCGTCCGAGCATGCGTGACTACTACAACACCATGGTCATGATGCAAGCACCGGCAACACCGCCATTGCTTCCCGCTACTTTGACAGAAGCCAAGCTTTGGTGGAACTCGTTGGAGAAGAAGTCCATCTACTCTGAGAACCGAGCCGACAACATACACCACTCTGGCCAACCAAGCCCAAACCGCCTCCAAGCAGTGCTCATTCGCACTGCAGAGCCAGCGAGAGCCTCGTGAGCCTACATCAAGAGGTTTCAGCAAGAGGCTAGAAGTCGAAGACCGGGGAGCTAAGTCGCGCATGTATGCTCTGGCTGGCTGACTGGCACTGCCTAAAGCTCCTCAAGAAGCCCATCAAGAGCTACGAGCACTTGATGTCCAAAGCCCATGCCTACATGAACATGGAAGAAGCGAAGCATACAAGATCGCCACGCTACCGAGTCCAACAAGACGGCCACAACTACTCCCGACGCCCCACCGCCAGCATTCGCATTCTCCTCATCCTCCCAGCACCGACCACCTACGCCGCTTCCAGCAGTCCATCCCGCTAGGTTTCCTGCACTACGGAGAGAAGAGCCGAGGCACATCCCAAGAAATCCTCCACCCAAGAACAACCGCAATGGTCGGTTCGACAGAGGGAGGATAGAAGAGCAGACGCCCTCCGTATTCACAGCCCTCAATACCTCCCTTTCGGGCCCCGGACAAGGCCCAGAGAGGGCTCCTCCACAAGCCCCCGCCACATGAGAGAGCGCACTGCAGCAAGAGAGACTCACTACATTCGCCGATACCACCGGACCACGCCACCACACCCGAGAATGCCGTGTTCTCCAAAAGGACATTGAAGACCCATCCAAAGAGGCTTTGAAGAATTTGATCCACCGAGCAGCAAGCCGTGAGGGACGACTGACCTCGCCTCGGTCCCCAGACTCCTCGACCGACGAGCTGAGCAGGAAGCCGCCAAGGGAGTCGGGGAGTCATCAACACCATCGCTGGAGGTCCGACCTTAGAGGGGAGTCCAATAACGCCTAAGAGGTATGCTAGGCATGCCCGCGTGAACAAATGCACAAGAGGCGTATATCGATGTGTCCATCTCTTTCACCGAGGCGACTTGGAAGGAGTCGAGACGCCTTCACGACGCACTTATCGGCCATATCACCGACATATGCTTCAAGGTAAGAGAGGATCATGATCGACACCGAGCTCACGACATATTGTTTTGGATGCGCTCAACCGCATGGGCATCGACGTCCAAGCTCCACCGCCCATAGACTCCCCGACGGGCTTTACGACACTCAGCCCCGAGGGCCGACACCCCCCTCGATCAGAGGTCAACCGCCATGCCAATCAACCGCCGACGCCCGGCCGTGGTGATGGACATCAAGTCAAGACAATGTCATCTTGGGCCTAACGCCTCTCCACCTCTCTTAAGTGGGCCATCCCGCCCACCTACCATCGATGATCAAATTCCACACCAAGAGGGGCCGGACGGTCCGGCTACCAAGGAAGCCCGAGCCCGCTACGCCTCACCGCAGCGGGGAAGGGAGTCGCACCGCAATGCCTATTGAGAAGACCGCCGCCAACTCGAGAGGACGGAGCGAGAGAACGACTCCACCGAAGACCTCCATGAGATCCCCATCGACCACAAAGGCGCGAGGACGCCCGATAGGGTCCAACCTCTCTAACCATTACGAGGTGCGATAATTGCTTTTCTTTAGCTAATCTTGATGTGTTTGCTTGGAGTCCGTAAGACATTTTCGCCCGACGCCATTTGTTATGAGTTTCTCTCGTCGACCGACACGCCGCCTGCCGGCTGCAAGAAGAGGCACTGGGGCCCGAAGCGCAAAAGGCGCAGAGAGGAGGTCGAAGCTCTCGGAGCCGACTTCATTCGGGAGATCCACACTCGAAGTGGTTGTCCAACGCCGCCCTAGTGAAGAAGTCTAGCGGCAAATGGAGGACGCGGCGCCGACTTCACCGACCCAACAAAGCATGCCCTAAGGACATTTACCCTCCCCGCATTGATCGGGCCAGTGGACGAAAAGGACATCGCTTTAAGCTTGGATGCTTTTTCGTGTTACAACCAGATCCGCGACATGGCAGGCATGATCGTGAGAAGACGCCCTTCATCACCGAATCGAGGCACCTTCGCTACAAAGTGATGCCCTTTGGTCTCAAGAATGCTCTACACCTACCGAGGTCGGGTCAACAAGATCTTCAAGGCCCACCTCTCAAGCTCAATGTAAGCCTACGATATACATCTTGGTGAAGTCGAGATTGGCATTCCATATCACCGACTGGAGGAGACCTTTTCACCCTTCGCAGATACCGATGAAGCTCAACCCGACCAAATGCGCTTTGGAGGCTACCGAAAATTTTGGGGTTTATGATCACCCGAGAGGGATTGAGATCAACCCGAGAAGATAGAAGCTATTGAGCTTACTTCCTAATCCGCGACCATGAAGGACATTCAAGCTCAATGGGAAGATAGCCTGGGCTTTCATCCAAGCCAACAGAGAGAAGCCTCCCTTTCTTCAAAATTCTCAGGGGCCAAAGATCCCAAGAAGAAGTTGAGTGGGATCAAGAATGCCGCCGCCGAGAACTCAAAGCATATTCGAAAGCACCAAACCACTCCCCGAGCCAACCGTGGAAGGGGAGACCCCACTGCATTTCTGCCGCCACCTCAAGCCGCGGAGCTCTGGGTGGCTGGTCGAGAAGAGAACCACATCCGTAGCCGGCCTACTATGTCACCGGATTTTGAGGGCGTGGGAGTTGAACTACCCCTCGTCAAAAGGCACCGCCTCATCACTACGCTCGCAGATTGGCCTGCATTTCCAAGCGATCCTATCATCGTGCGGACGAGCCTCCCGATGAAGAAATCCTCGGGAGTCCCACCACATCCGGGAGGATGGTGGCGCGGTCGATCGAGCTCAAATAATATGATGTTCACTCGAGCCCGTAACCACTATAAAGGCGCAGTATTGGCCGACTTCCTCATAGAGTCCGGCTTCGCCATCCGGGCGAGCAGATGACCCACCGCCTCGCCAATCCATACCCTAAGTCGACCGGGCGAAGCCTGTAACGCTTCCGCGGTTCCCGGAACCCAAGCCGACTCCAAGTCACCTCTGGTGGGAATTGAAGGTGGACGGATCCTCAAGTGAGGCAGTGGAGCGCCTGCCGCCCTCGCTGCAGCTCGGAAGGGACACCACGAGCAGCCCATCGCCTTCAAGTTCCTCACCAACAATGAAGCCAATATGAAGCCCCTCATTGCCGGCTCATGGCCGCCTCAAGCGCCAAGGCCGAAGCTTCCACTCAGGCCGGGCCGACTCGCTGGTCGCTCATCGATCAACGCAAATACGCCAAAGATAAGAGGATGGCTCAATACCCAAGATCGCCAAGGACCCGCCCCCATTTCACCAACTTCAAGATCATCCAAGTCCTCATACAAGAACGCGAAGGACGCCTCGCCAAAGCTAGCATCAACTATTTCCTTGAGTAGCTCTGACCTATTCGCCACACACTCCCACACTCCAAAGATTAAGGAGACCCATCGATGTCATGTGCACCGGTCTTCTGGGAATCTTGTCGGGTGGACCTTTTCGCCCAATATTTGATCGCCGGCCTTTACTCCGCCAATTCTGGCCGGTTAAGAGCTTGCAGAGGGCCGCTACCTCTCATGATCGACGGCCAGCTCTATTTGGCCGTCTCTACTCTAGGCGCGGTGGGGCCTTATCTCCTGCGTTCACCACCAAGCCGACATGTCCTAAGGGAAATCCACGGCACCTCATGAAACCACCTGTGGGCAAGAACTCTCGCCGTAAGATTATACGCCAAGGATATTATCGGTCGACAGGCCGACCCCGCCACTGCCTCCAAATGCAAAAGTGTCAATTCTTCAAGAATCCCTAGAGCCGCCACGAGCTCACTTCTATCTTCAGCCCACTTCCTTTCGCCCAATGGGGACCGGATATACCGGGCCGCTTCCCATTGCCTCTGGCAACAGAATTTTGATAGTCGCCATCGACTACTTCACCAAATGGATCGAGGCCGAGCCTTTGGCGAAGATCGGGAGACCAACATCACCAGCCTTTGCTTGAAGTCGATCAGATGTCGATTCGGGGCCCCTCGCCATTCATCACCGACAACCGCACCCGCCTCGCCAGCCGGGGATTCCAAGATTTTGTGAAGAATGGGGATCAAGCTCGCTTCTGAGCTCCACCCTGGGTGCAACGGGCTCAAGCCGCTAACAAATGCATCCTCCAAGCTCAAGAAGAGGGCTCCACTGCGGTCGCAATTGGGTCAAGAACCGCCAGCATCTTATGGTCGCATGTGACTCTACCACAGAGTTCAACTGGGAAACCCCGCTCATGCCGACTTTGGAGCGTAAGCTTAACCCCAAGGGAGGTCGGCATGCCCACCATCCCACTCCAACACTTCGATTAAGAAGCAAATTCGAGGGACTTCGGAGACACTGGACTTGATGGAGGAGATCCGCAACCGCTTCTAACTGCAAGTCGCCAATCAACGATCGCCTCGACATTACAAAAAGAAGGTCCCACCAAGGAGATTCCAAGCCTACACCTAGTGCCGAGAAAGCTGCCTTCGATAAAGACAACCGCACGCGCAACTTGGCCAATCGGGAAGGACCCTACACCGCCCTCGAAGAACCACCTTAACATATCACTAAGTCCTCGATGGGAGAGTCCTACAACATCCCTGGAACATAGAACACCTCAGGAAGTTTTTTCAATGAATTTGCATTGTAAACCTTGTTCAAAAGCCATCAATATAAATAGAATTTTGCCTGACAATTATCCTTTTGTCTTAAATGGTACAAGGAGCGTCTTAAATAATCACTGTCAGAAATAGACAAACCATTCTCCTCGCCATGTTTAACGGTGAAAACCCATCTCATCCGGCCTTTCGGGATGGTCGCCTCTGGAGCCGAGCTTAGGGACCCTTCCCACGGGATGAGTTGAGGTACGCCCTCGCCTAACGCGAGCCGGGAAATCCCACTCTCTTAGCCCGAAAGCCGGTAACTTCCTTTGCGTCAGTAGTTCAGCGCACTCTTCCTACTAGGTCGAGTCAAGGAACCCTCGCCACGACGAAGTCAAGGAACCCTTCTCACCTAGTTGAGACAAAGCACTAACTTCCCTCCAAAGCCAGCCTACCCTCACTAAGTCGAAGCATGATCCCTCTTTAGGACGAAGTCGAGGAACCTTCACCTAGTCGCGATGTAATCCAACTCGCCGATTAAGCGACGCACCCTACTCGCCGAAGTCAAGACGAATTGCCCAACCGCCAAGTCGAGCCCGTGGAGCTTAATCAAACAGAGATCGGCTCGCCGAATAAGACCCAGCGCCACGGTCTCCGGCACCGACCTACGCTGCCGTCTCTATAATGAGTCGCCGCTTCCCACGGAGCCGGCCAGCTTGCTTCTTTTGCCTCAAAACAGATCGGCTCGCAGAATAAGACCCAGCGCCACGTAGTCTCGCACCGACCTACGGCCGTCCCTATACGGAGTCGCCGCTTCCCACGGAGCCGGCCAGTTTGCTCTTTGCCTCAAAATGTAGATCGGCTCGCTAAAATAAGACCCAGCGCCACGTAAGTCTCGGCACCACCTACGCCGCCGCTCTATACGGAGTCGCCAGCCCCACGCGAGCCGGCCAGCTTGCTCTTTGCCTCAAAATGTGATCGGCCCGCCGAATAAGACCCAGCGCCACGAAGTCTCGGCACCGCATCTACGCTGGCCGTTCTATACGGAGTCGCCGCTTCCCACGCGGAGCCGGCCAGCTTGTTTCTTTTTTGCCTCAAAATGTAGATCGGCTCGCTGAATAAGACTCCAGCGCCACGTGAAGTCTCGGCACCACCTACGCGGCCGTCTCTATACGGAAAGCCGCTTCCCACGGAGCCGGCCAGCTTGCTCTTTGCCTCAAAATGATCGGGTTCACCGAATAAGACCCAGCGCCACGTAAGTCTCGCACCGACCTACGCGGCCGTCTCTATAATGGAGTCGCCAGCTTCACGAGAGCCGTCAGCTTGCTCTTTGCCTCAAAACAGATCGGCTCCGCCAAATAAGACCCAGGCCGCCATCGAAGTCCTGGCACCGACCTATGGCCGTCTCTATACGGAGTCGCCGCCCCACGAGCCTGCCAGTTTGCTCTTTGCCTAAAACAGATCGGCCCACTGAATTAGGACCCAGCGCCATCGAAGTCTCGGCACCGGGGCCGTCTCCCACGGAGTCGCCGCTTCACGTGAGCGGCCAGTTTGCTCTTTGCCTCAATCAGATCGCTCCACGAATAAGACTGTGCGCCACGTGAAGTCCGGCACCACCTACGCGGCCGTCTCTATACGGAGTCGCCGCCCCACGGAGCCGGCCAGCTTGCTCTTTGCCTCAAAATGATCGCTCACGAAATAAGGCTTGCTCTTTGCCTCAAAACAGCGTTCGCCAAATAAGAGATCGGCACTCGACCCACGCGTCGCCCTCCGCGAGCTCCCGCCATCGAAGAGCCGATCGCGGACTAGCGCCGTTGCGCTCGACCGGAAACCGAAGCTGACAAAGGAACCGCAGATGAAGACAAAGCCTTATACACCCAACTAGCGAAGTCGATGGCGGGTCTCGAACGACCACCACGCCTGACAACTAATTCAGAAGTGCCCCACGTGGGCCGACCCGCTGATCTACTTGTGTTTATTGTGTCCCCACAGGCTTCCACCCATTTTCGGTCTACTTTATGCTATTGTAAGCTCCCAATGGGCCTAATTCGCTTTCGCCTACTTTTATTGTAAGCTCCCACAGGCCCAATCTGCTGGCCTACTTGTGTTTATTGTAAGTCTCTCAGGGCCGCAATCTGCTGTCTACTCATGTTTATTATAAGCCCCACAAAATGAATTGCTCTACAAAAAACAAAAAAGGAGAAGGAGAAATGAGTGAATCGAATGAACAACCATCCTTGAAATACTTAATTTTCATTAATATTCCAAGCAAAGTTTACAATGGGTCGCACCAAATACCAAAATAAAAGGAAAATTGAAATTACAAGCCTAAATGGGCATCCGAATGGTCGCCGCCGCTTTCAAGATCTTCGACTTTCCCGTCAGATCCTCTCTCGCCACCTGCTGTTTTAGCCGAAAGTGAAGTAATCGCCAGGATTTTGGGTGTTGACCCCATGGCTCCATATCGCGACAATAAATCGTAATCCATGGATGTAAACAAAACAGCCCTTCTTCGGAGATATAGTCAACGCTCCCACTCTCTCTTACTAAAATAGATACAATGACAATCACAAACCGTGCCCCAATTGTTGGATGCAAACGAGGGGTTTCCCCCCTTCCTTCACAGATAACCTAACTACCACGGCATCTCAGCCGAAAACCTCAAGATGGTGGACTCTCGGGAGAGAATCCACCCCCACGCCTCTAACCATCTCTCAAAGAAACTCACCGGTGTTCCCAATTTGAAACCTTAGAGATGGAGTAAAGACGAATTAGCCACCAACCTAACGAGCACGATAAGTAATGGTCTCTCTATTTATAATAGACCCATAAATGCTAAGCCCCTCGTGATCAACGAAGAAATTAAGAGTGTGGAACTCGAGGGGTCACCCCGAACCTAATCGTCATCTCAAAACACCGTTACTATCTTAAATGAAACCTACCCCCATCCCGAAACCTAAAAGTCACCGATCAAAGGACGCCCGCCGATGACACCTATGCTCAAATCGAGGAACTAATAGTCGCCTCCACACACCGACAACGACTTATCACCCGCAAACCGGGTCGACCCCACTCACTTACTAACCACTAATTGAGCTAAATTACTAATCGCCGATCGGGCGACGACTCGCATGTTCGCAGAAAAGCTCGATGATTGTCATTGATTTGAATTTTGCTTACGCTTCTTTGGCCTACAACGAAATTCAAAAAGAAATGCCTTTATTTTAGCGCATAATGAAAATCAAAAAGATTACAACTTTTATCCTTAGTGGAACAAACACGAGGATCTCTCAATATCGGATCCTCGCTATGCGGGTTCTTTTGCCCACGGGACTTATTGTGTCCGTGGACCATCGCAATTCCAATCGTGTAAACCCTGTTCGAACTACAGACGAGGGGCTTGTTTTAATTAAGGAAACGGTTACCGAGGGATCACACTCACTTGGCGAGAGGATCGCCGAGCGTGAGATCTACTAGGAGAAATCACAGCGCTATCCCCTCAGATTAAGACGAAGCTTAACCTAGAGGGTATCTCAGAAGTTCGAATCTAATTCGCTACGGGCCTATAGATCCGACGCCGATCGGACTTGAGCTCACGGTGCTCTGAACCGTAAGGCCGAGATCTCGCGAGGGCTCTTCGTAAGTCCGCCAAAATCCAAGCCCAATTCCCCCAAAAATCCCACCTTATCGCCAAAAATCCCTTTCGAAGGGGAGAACCCCTATTTATAGCATGGGAAGGTCGGGTTACTCTGGTTTAGCCACCCCTGCCAAGTCGTCGAGGTGGCTCTACCATGGTGGGTCGGAGCTACCCTACCACTTGGTTGAGCACCCGCCTGTTGTCGAGGTGGCTCGCCATTGTGGCCGAGCCACTCGCCACTTGCCGAGGTAACTCGCCAAGTTGGCCGAGGCGCCGCCGCTTTTTCCGCCGCTTCGCCGCTTTCCCTCGACTCTCGCTTTCCGCACTTAGATTCCGCCTCAGATTTGATTCCGGACTAATTTTGGTTCGCCTCGCTCAACGGTCTCAACCGACGTCCATTCAAGTCCCTTAAACCGTGTTTGTGACGCCGCGGTTCGCTGGCCGAAGTTCGCCTTTAACGATCCGACGCCCGCAGATCATTCAATGGTTGTCATTCGCCGACTCCGCCACGAAGCCGGTTTCGGGATCTTGTAAGTATTTTTCAACGCCTACAGATATTCTCCAAAGCCGCCTCACCTTCTTAATGAGTCCGATGCTTTGACATGATGGTTCCCTACCTTCGCCGGCCGAGGGTCCCAAAAGATAGCTTCAAGTCTTCGATTCTTCGCATCATCCAGCTTTAGGATTCCCCGATAAGATCACTGCGTCGCATTTATTGTCCGACCGCTTGTTATCTTGATTCAAGTCGGTGGGTGAGTTTTGTTTGTAACTCGTGGCTCCGCTGGTCGCTGTTTGACTAACCATCGACTTTTGACTTTCCATGTCGGCTAACTCCTTTGTCGGGCGCACATTGGTCGTCTTGTCGAGTACATGGAATTTCATAACCCTTACTCTAATTCCTTCATCATCACGCAGTGTTGTTAGTTTAACTACCGGAGGATATGATTATCCGTGTCAACATGACTCTTCATCGATTATCCTCTTGGAGATTATGGTGGGAGGACATTAAGTTACCGAAGTTATCCTTAAGAATATGGATTTATTCTCCAGAACTCCTCGCTGAAATTTTGGAAATAGTTTATACCGTAATCCTAGTTCGAGTAGATTGGGCCACGCTGCTGATCGGCGCCGATGCATCCTCGTGATGATCGAAGTTATCCCTAAGAATATTTTTGTGAAAATATTCTTCCTGAACTTCTATAAATTAGGAAACAGCTTTATACCGAATCCTAGTTGAGTAGGATTGGGCGCCGCTGATCTACGGCCGATGTAATCCACACGCATCGAAGTTATCCCTAAGAATATTTTTGTGAGAATATTCTTCCGAACTTCTCGACAAATTAGGAAATAGTTTATACCGTAATCCCAGTTGGAGAGGATTAGCGACGCATTGATTTGCGCCGAGTACTGGCATTTATCGAAGTTATCCCTAAGAATATTTTTGTGAGAATATTCTTCCTGGAACTTCTCACAAATTAGGAAACAGTTTTATACTGTAATCCTGAGTAGGATTGGGCTAATGCTGCTGATCGCTGCCGATGCATCCGACGATCGAAGTTATCCTAAGAATATTTCTTGTGAGAATATTCTTCCGAACTTCTCGACAAATTAGGAAACAGCTTTATACCGTAATCCTAGTTGAGTAGGATTTGGGCTTACCATTGATTTGGCAATCCGCGACGATCGAAGCATTCCTAAGAATATTTTTGTGAGAATATTCTTCCCGAACTACAAATTAGGAAACAGTTTATACCGAATCCTAGTGGAGTAGGATCAGGCACGCTGATCGGGCGCCGATTTAATCAGCATCGATCGGCTTTTATCCTAAGAATATTTCTTGTGAGAATATTCTTCCGAACTTCTCGACAAATTAGGAAACAGCTTATACTGTAATCCTAGTTGGAGTAGGATCGGGGCGACGCTGATCGGCTAGCCGATAACCGACGATCGAAGTTATCCCTAAGAATATTTTTGTGAGAATATTCTTCCTGAACTTCGACAAATTAGGAAACAGTTTATACCTGTAATCCTAGTTGAGTAGGATTAGGCGACTGCTGATTTGGCGCAATCCGCATCGATCGAAGCTATCCCTAAGAATATTTTTGTGAGAATATTCTTCCGAACTTCTCACAAATTAGGAAACAGCTTTATACCGTAATCCTAGTTGAGTAGGATTGGCAACGCTGATCGGCCGATGCATCCAAGACGATCGAAAGTATTCCTAATATTTTTGTGAAAATATTCTTCCTAACTTCATACAAATTAGGAAATAGTTTATACTGTAATCCTAGTTAGAGTAGATTGTGCGACTGCTGATCGGCGTTTAGGGAATTCGCCAGGTGTTATCATCCCACGTAATAAACCTTCTAATCTTCCCAAATATAGCGAGGAATTAGGAGCCAATCAACTGGACTGATTTGGCAATCGCTTTGATATCTCCGGATAAGGTTCCACTAGGACTCCTAATTAGGGCTGATTAGAGTCCCATTAGAATTGATTTGGGCCCCACTAGAATTCCTACTTGCCAAATAGGAGTCCTTATTCAAAGAGGATTGGGTCACATGGGGTTGTTATAAATACCCATAATCCTCCTTTCTTCTCTCGACTCCAGGTCCCCCTGCGTGCTTCTCTCTCTTGTTTTCATCTCGCCGCCTTTATCTCCTTCGGGATCAACGAGGTATGTGTAATGAGGGTTTTGTAAATTTTTTTTCTTCTTGTGCGCGGTGCGACGCTGGCCATGAGGGAAGGGGCGACGGCGGATGCCAGCGATGCGCGTGGCGGCGCGGCGGAAGAAGGGCGCCACGGGCTGCCGCTACAAGGGCCATATGGCGCTAAATAAGGCTGCTGCTGGCCGGCGCGCCTAATGTCCGGCTGCCGGAGTACCGGTGATCGCATACGGGCGCCAGAGACTACAATACCGGCAGGCTGGTGTCGCTGGCCAGCGAAAGGGCGGCCAGCAAGGCCGGGCGGCGGCGCCGCCGGGCGGTCGGCTCCGTTGGAGTCGGCACTGGTTGCGTTTCGGCTGGGAATCATGAGCCACAATCGACCAAACGGGTCAAGGTTTATCATTGATTTTTTCGATCCGATATCTAACTTTTTCGTCTTTTTGCATTTCATGTCGCCGGAGATCACGCTTCGAGGAGTCGATCAACTCGCGACGGCGCTGCGGAATGCACGCCCTTCTTTCTGGTGCGCCACAATATATTCTCGACATATATGCTGTATCCCCGCTTCGCTCTCCTTTGTGAGAGGCGATTGGGAAGATGATTCTCCTTCGGAGGGTTGACGCTCAGATTGTGCACGCTCGCTATGACCCCGCTTCGCTTCCTTTTGTGAGGCTTGGGAAGAGCCGAGATTCTCTTCGCGGAGGATCGAGGCTTCAAAGATCACCCGCCTCGATGTTTTAACGGAGCGCATTTCATACCGACTTTGCTTCAGAGAACGGATATATATTGTCGCTTTGCATACGACTATATTTATCATTCTCCCATTTAATACGGATGAAATCGCCATATTCGCTATAAGGTCGACTCGATCTCATGGGTTTCGAAGAGTTCTACGCCTTATACTGTTTCTTTTTTTTGAGATATTCCTCCTAAATGATTCGTTAACCCTTTGTTCTTGTGGTATGGATGTTCCATGATTATTCGCCTACTAAGGCTCCTAATGTCAAGTCTCGATTCAAGGTCATCCTGAGAAGGCCTTTTTCCACCGAGGAAGCGAACCGCAAGGAGGCTTAACATTCGCATGAAGAAACCCGCTAAGCTCGAGCCTACTATCATAATTTCTGATGACGAAGTTTGAGGGATCGCTTCATCATCCGCTTCCACCGCCTCCTTACAAACTTTGGCCGAACCAGATTTCCTCACCCTTCGAGCATAGGGCGGTGGAGGCCTCGTGTTAATCTTGACTGACCACTTCCACGATTCAACCTATTGCCAGATTGCCTCGGCCAAAATCTGCCATTCCCCGACTCCAGCCTCGGATGGGTCTCCTTCACCGTTGAGAATGGTTTGAAGCAGCGATCTCTATTATCGAGGTTAGATGGCTTAATTTTATGGTCTTCCATTCATATTGAGTATCTTGGAGGAAATTCAGCTGCGGTTGGTGGCCCTCAAAGTTAATCATTGTGAGCAAAGCTCACTAGTCGGGCTAACTCTTGCATACCGCGGTGGAGGATTTAGCCTTTTTGAATCATGCGATGAGGTGGATGACACTCATCGACGGCTCGGATCAAGGCTTTCGTGAACGCTTCAGAGAGGAAGATATCGGAGCAAGAGATCATATTTTCGAACTCATATGAGCGACAGCCTTTCGCTGGTACAGAAGATAAACTTGTACCACACCCATGTCGAACGCATGTGAATCGACTGCTCAAGGGGAGAAGACGTTAGGATTTCACGCGGAGTGCACCGTAGTCCGTGATGTCATCAACGTGAGAAGCAAGTCCTCGAGGCGAGCGCGTCGGAACATGCGGCCGCTATTGCCGCTAACTTAAGAGGAACTTGAGAAGGAAGCCAAGGCTCTGTTCGAGCGATCCAGAGGAAAATTAGCCGCCAAGGCCGACCTTGCTTCCTTCACATTACCGGATTGCGCCAATGAAGTCCGATGTGCCGCGACTTCTTTGTTCAGCCTGTCGCTATTTATTTTTATTTAGATGTATTATCATAACTTTGCTTGAATCAATTGTCTCGACAATTGTAGCTCCTTTTATATTTGCTTCAAATGAATAAGATCTGCTCTTTCATGCTTATTATGATTCTTTTATTTCGTCAAATAATTAACCATAATACTTATAGGATTTTGGCAAACCCTCACCAACGGTTTGATTAGCCTTTACCAACTACCATTTGAGTTGGCTAGCGCAAGGATTATCCGATCCGCTCAAGACGCGACGTTGTGCTAGAATGAAAACTTTCTAGACTTGTTGCTATGATATCGAATACATAGACTCGACTCTTTACTGCAAGAGACCACCCGCAACGCTACAGCAGCCATAGACTCATCCCTTCTTAGGCTTTCGATGAAATACCCTGTAATCAAACTCGTGTCTTCTTCAATCTAAAGACTAAACCGCAACGCTGCAGGGTTGGCTTTATCCCTTCTTAGGCTTCGAATAAAATACCCCGTAATCAAACTCTCGTGTCTTCTTCAATCGGAAAGACTAAACCGCAACGCGTGAGGCGCTGCTTTAGGGTTATTGGCCAACCCCCTTCAACGGGTTTGATGAGCCTTTACCAACTACCGCTTGAGTTGGCTACGGATTATCCGATCCGCTTCACATGACGCTGTGCTAAAAGAATGAGACTCTCTCTTAGACTTAATGCTACGATGTTGAATAATACGTAGGCTTCGCCTTTTTTACCGAAGACTAACCCCAACGCTGTTACACGTAGACTCATCCCTTCTTAGGCTTCTGGATGAAATACCCCGTAATCGAACTCGTGTCTTCTTCAATCTGAAAAGACTAAACCGCAACGCTGCAGTGAGGCGCTGGCTTTATCCCTTCTTAGGCTTCGGATAAAATGCCCCTGTAATCAACTCGTGTCTTCAATCTGGAGAAAGACTAAACCGCAACGCTGGGTAGGCGCTGGCTTTATCCCTTCTTAGGCTTCGGATAAAATGCCTTAATCAACTCGTGTCTTCTTCAATCTGGGAAAGACTAAACCGCAACGCATGTGAGGCGCTGGTTTTATCCCTTCTTAGGCTTCGGATAAAATGCCCCGTAATCAACTCGTGTCTTCTTCAATCGAAAGACTAAACCGCAACGCTGTAGAGGCGCGGCTTTATCCCTTCTTAGGCTCTCGATAAAATGCCCCAAGATGAATCTTCGTGTCTTCTTTGACCGAGAATGACTCGAACCGGATTAAGATTGATTGAGGTGGGGAAGGAAGAATGTGTTCTATTTCCTGATGAGGCTTAACAAGAGATTCCTTAGCCTTAAGCTCGGCTATCGTTTGCTCCTTCACCTCCATCTCGCGATGCGGTCATCGAGTTAAACTGTTTGGCCGATAGCTCTTTGATGACTTGGTCGAACTCATCACTTTAAGCCAACTCCTTGGGCCCCGTCCTCTTGCGATTTTCATAGGCATGATGACCACGAGCCAGCGATGATATATCTCCGCTCCACAAGGCACCCTCGAGTCAAATAACTCAGAAGGATTCGTGGAGACCCAAGTCGAATCTTTTTAAGAACTCTTCATCTCGGGGAGGCTAAACTATTCTCTGTCTTTTGTAGGTAATAAAATTACCTTAATCACTGCACGACAACTTCGGAACAAGCAAAAGAGCTTAGGGTCCATCACGGTGAAGTTAGGCCCACATGAGGAAAGTCGAGGCCACCTAAAGGTTAAGTTCACTG
>WHSE01000198.1:0-40084 GCA_012295165.1 Asparagus setaceus
ATTATCTTCGATAATAAGATATTTAGATGATTGTACCAATAAGTAAAAATAACTTTTTTGGTAACCACTCATGTAACCTCGTCATAACGCGATGTCAGATTATGATGACGACCTCTGGAGTTAGGCTCATTCAAACTATTAGAAGGGATATTTTAAAATTAGAGTAAAAGAAAAGAGGATTTTTAATTTGGGGTTTCTTTTTCCTTTCTATTAACTGGGTTCTCCATTGCTGGAGAACATGGATTCTTTGAGCCCAAACAATGAAGAACCTCCCAATTTGAAGGAAGACGGAGAGGAGGTCCCAAAAAAAAAAAATCATCTTTCCTTTTATCATAATTTGAAAATCCCTCCTTCTAATGGGTTAAATGAGGTTAACTACTACTGCACGCCATCATAAATGTACCACATAAGCACATATGGCAGATCATCTAAGTGGTTACCGTAAAACAAATCGAAAATTTATTTTTGGGCCTATTTGTCTCATCGTGCAAGTTTAAATACCTTGTTGTCACCGAAGATAATTTTAATACCAATCTAATCATTGGTACTCATCAGAATACCACCGTAATTTAGCCTATTTTTTTCCTTTCCTCTTTTTTCTTTTTAGATGCATTTATATCCTTGCGCATATAGTACTATCCAAGTATCAGATACAATACTTGTTTGGATTAATTTTTATTATTTTTATTGTAGGAAATATATTTTGAAATTCAATAGGTGGTTAGTTATGAAAATTTTTTGAGGGAAAAAGTAGGGCAAGAAGCCCTATATATATATATAGATAAAACGATAAACAATCATACACAAAAATAAATGGGCTTGTAGTTCAAAAGTAGAGAACTAGAAGCTCGGATCGAAAAAGAGAAAAAGAACTAAAAAAAGAAGAAAAGAAAAATAAACAAAACATTAGCAAAGATTATAAGTCACTAACACTACTAAGAAGATAATTAATATAATAGGGTAGCTCAACACCCCACCAGAGAAAAGTCTCGAGCAAGGATTAACCGCCCGCATCTTTCTATCTCAAGTGCCTTCAATCTAGCAAAACCGGCCGAGGACAGAGGAAGCTTTATACCGCAGCTTGAAGCAATTGAAGCTAAGTCGTCTAACCGAGTATTAATAGGTAAAAAAGGAGTGGAGTTAGGATTATCTCGCTGAGGTGGCGTAAGATTTTAGAAGTAGCAAAATGCTTCAATGAGTCCCGTGGATCAAAAACATTCCTCCTTTACTTGAATGTTTCTTCTTGTCTTGGATATCTTGGTGCTAAACCCGGAAGGACCGTGAGGATTGTGAAGTGCTATCTTCTTTGTCTAGGTTTACCCCTTAAAGTTGCTATTTTTGTTACTAAACCCCGAGGACCTGAAGTTTGAGAGGTGCATTCATCCGAATTGAGAGGAACAAGATCTCCTTCTCCCACCCGACCCTACCATGGTTGCAAGAGGATGTAGCAAAGCCATGATCTACCAACTCTAAATCATTCCGATTGCACTAGCCGATTGAGCCTCCTTTGGTAGGGCAGGGGTTGAGATAGGATGTGGAGGTGTTGGGGCTTGCATCATTCCGTGATGTGATGAGGACGAAGAGATTGGTGGTTCACCACGGGATTCTCTATTGTGACCGGTTGGTTTGCTAGTATGGGGGTAGTGGATTGTAGTGGAGTAGCAAGGGGAGGCTTTGAGACAGAAATAAGAGGGTTGGCTCTAGTAGGGGCATTTTGTCGATTAGATGGTGTGCTATCTTTATGAGCCAGAGAGCGGCCTTCGGACTGGAATAGGGGGTTGTCCAAGGGGGCCTTGGAGCATTCTACGCTTGAGTGACCTTGCATATAGCATCCATTACAAAATTTCGGCATTCTCTCATACAATATTGGTTGTTTAAAACCATCAAAGAGGCCCACCCAAATGAATTGGGGTGGTGGTTTTCTGAGGTCGATTTCCACACACAAACGCATCGTGACTGGCCGAAGCAGGGTGGCAGTGGCTTTGTCAAGGCAGAAAGCGCCCGATTTTGTTCGCCATCGATTCTAAGAACTCGGGACAAAGCATTGAAGTGGGAGTCTCGAAGCGAGATCTAAACAGTGCTATGCATGAGTCTTCCTTCAAATGACGAGATTATGCCATCGAAAGACTTTATATGGGAAAGTGATGAGGGTTGTAGGGGATTAGGCGGATAGAGGGTCTTTATTGTATCGGAACCAAGAAGAAAAGCTCGAAGAGAGGGGACCAATGGTGAATGGATGCTCAATGCCCCAAGTCGATATTTCCTTGTTGCCGATTCAAGAGATGGGCGTCCGCCATGAAACTTCATAACGAGCATTGGAATACAACTCCTCCACCTTCGGAGATCCGAAACAAAGGAGAAAGAGGGAAGGGCATCTCGAGAGCCACATATTATATTGACTCAGGCGAGGGAGGCTGCAATGATCCACTGCTGGGGCTAACAAATCAGTGCCTCGGCTCTTGCCACTTGGGCATAAGAGGGTTGCCGGAGAGTATGGCCGGGCCCGGCGTGGGGGTTGCATGTTGGGGATGAGGGAGGGGATTAAGACGAGGGAGGGGGGTTTGGCCTCCGAGGAGGAGGAGGCTGCCAGAGGTGGGATGCGAGGGGAGGGGGTTGATTTGACAAGGGGGTGGGACGGGAGGGCGATCCTGGGTTAGGGAAGAGGAGGTTGGAGATTCGAATGGGTCTTGGTGGCGTGGGGAGTGGATGGGGAGGATCTCTGAGGGGCAGCACTGGAAGCGGAGGATAGGAGGATTGGGATGAAATAGGGTTTTCTGGGGAAGAAATGGGGATAGACGGTGGACCGTGATGGGTATTATGTGAAAGGGGGCGAGTCAGAGCCATGGTTACTAGGTCGCTTGAGGAGGGCCCCATACTTGGTGGGGTAAGAAATACAAGATCAGATGGAGGAGGAAAATCATTTCTTTTAGATGCGAAAATTTTAAAATTGCACATTCTGTCCAAAATGTAATCAAATGGCTATCTATCTGTAATTATATGCTTATCTTTATTTTCGAAGTTGGAGTCTATTGACTTGATATGACAATATTTTTTTATTAATATAGTGGCTTGCAATATTTGCTATAATATTAGAAAAATTTATTGCAAAATGGAAATCGATTATTTTCATGTACTTTGTTGATAATCAATAGTATTGTTGGAACAAATAATAGCAAATAAAAATTAAATACCTCGGGTTACTTTAAAATACGATTTTTTCCCAACGGTGGTATAGAGCCGTGAACAATCTAAGCGGGGACGATATCGCCTTCTATTCTGTTATGGTCATAACACTAGTGGTGATTAAGGAGAAAAACCAGAATCTCGACATGGATAAGCGGCTTGCTTGTCA
Source organism: Asparagus setaceus (assembly GCA_012295165.1). Lineage (NCBI taxonomy): Eukaryota > Viridiplantae > Streptophyta > Magnoliopsida > Asparagales > Asparagaceae > Asparagus > Asparagus setaceus. The sequence continues at coordinate 3,353 of WHSE01000198.1, forward strand.
GCGAGGGAGGCGCGAGCCTCCACGCCGTCAGCAGGCGACTGCCTCAAACCGAATCACGGTCCATTAAATGACTATGCAAGCCATGGCGGCGAAAGGCGGTCGCGAGTCGACCCATCAACTCTCTCTCAGCGAAGGCAGCTGATCGTCCGCCAAAGCGGTGTTGATTGATGCCGCCGGGGCTATTCCGCGTCGCTCGTCCCCGGGCGGCATGAGAGCGACCGGCTATCACCTTCAACCCGGGTGGCTGGGGCGACCACGGCGGTGCTGATAGTCCTTCAAACCCGTCACCCATTAAACCTTCCACGATTATTCGGCCTCTCTCGACAATGCAGGCGAATCTAGGCCCCTCTTTATGACCACCCATCCCTGCGAGGCGGCCTTGGCGGGCACTAGTCATCCCCTCGGTGATTTACCCCGGTGGCCTCAAGAGGCGTCGCGATTCGACCGCAGGCCTCGGCTCCCCTCTCTCATCCTACATGGTTCCCTCGGCTCGACGACGGATTATCTGTACTTTCGAGGCCCATCAACATCGCATTAAATACCACAGCGGCCCTTGCTCCCCGTCTCTCCGCGATTTAGAGGCACCTCCGGACCCATGCATTCTGGTAGTCAATCCCATCCCATTAATGGCGAATAGACCACCTGACCTCAAGTTACGTAATTTGACACTGTAAAACCGCCACCATGAGACCAAGAGATTTCGACCAATGGCGGCTCATGCGTGGAGGAGGCTCATCGGTGGTTTCTTAGCAGATGGAAAGATGAAAATACCTGTGCAGGCGTAAGTAGCGGCGTGAGCAATGAACCAAGTAAGTGATCTCTTCTAGGTGAATTCTCGCCCATCAAATCATCCCCATTACTAACTTGATCGTCGGAGGAACCACCGAGATCCAACTCCGCCTTTCCACGTGTCCCCCTTTGTTTGTAGCAAACCTCGACGGAATCGCCGTCCTCGGCATTAGGAGAGAAGGCGGACTGCCATTTAAAAGCTAAACTCACCCGAGGTTAGTGACGTGATTATATACATCAACAGCTTTTCCACCGGGCCCTCTTCTTCTTGGTCCATGTCCGGCCATGATGATCTTCCGTCGTGGAACCCACGCTATGTCACTCAAGCCCAACCTGTGAATCTACCGAAGATCACCCAAGCCATGCAAGCAACCATGCAAACCCAGCTCAAAGCTTTTATGATGACCTCTTCACTCGCCTCCTCGCTCTCGCCAAGCAAAGCGCCATCAAGAACGGCGGGCGGACTCCCCTCCGCCACCCACTCCACCGCCGAGGGGACCGCCGCTCCTGAGGCAACCGGCCCCAGAGACTCACATTGATAAGTCACGGAGGGATCGCTAAGAGCCGGCCACCCCCAGAGGCAATCCCACTAGCCAATCGCCACTTTGCCTTCTCGACTCACCGATGAGAGAGCCCCGCTCCTAGCTAAGGAACCAAGCAGGCACGGCCTCAAACTATATCATGCCCACGGCCACTCCCAACAGCCCACCAACAAGACAGCGACTACAATCAAGTGTACCAACCGCCGATGCCATCTGGGAACACTTTCACCGACCCATCACGAGGGCTACCGAAATTCAAGATGCCGACGATGGACAAGTATGGGGTGATAGAGACCCTACGAACATGTGCAAGACTACCACAACACTGATCATGATGTGCAACGAGGTTACTATTCGCCCGCTTCCCCACACTTGACAGTGGAGCCAAGTTTTGTGGAATTCATTGGAGAAGAAGTCCATCGAGCTTCAAGACTTGAGCCGGTTCATCCACCATTTCGCCAACGCCAAGCCCAAACTACCCTCCGGTGTGCTCATCTAGACCAAGCAAGAGCCTGGAGAGAGCCCCTTGGCCTACATTAAGAGATTTCGTGCTAAGAGACTAGAAGTCAAAGATCAAGGGAACAAAGTCGCTATGGCTGCTTCTTGTGGTGGGATCACGACTGGCGACTTGTCCAAAGCCCTCAACAAGAAGCCCATCGGGTTACGAGCACTTGATGTCCAAAGCCCACGCTACATGAACATGGAAGAAGCGTAGCGCACAAGATCGCCACAAATGCCGAGTCCAAAGAAGACGGCCATGACTATTTTGGCGCCCCCCAGGCAGCTGCTGCCTCATCATCCTCCTCAAGACACCTACGGCTCCCAGAGTCCTCCCGCTAGGTTGGCCCCTGACCACTCTAAGGAAGAGCCCAGAACATCCCAAGGAATCCTCCTCCCAAGAACAACAGAACGGCTTGCCTGGAGAAGAGAGGACAAGAGCAGATGCTCCCTCCTGTTTACAGCCCTCAACACCTCCCTTTTCTGGGGCCCCGGACAAGGCCTAAAGGGAGGCTCTCCACAAGCCCCCGCCGATGAGGACGGACCCAAACAAGAGAGATCCACGACGATTCTGCCGATACCACCGAGATCAGCCATGACACCAGACCACGTGTTCTCCGAAGGACATTGAAGACCCTCATTCAGAGAGGCTTTGAAGAACTTGATCTATAGAGAGCAAAGACCCCAAGAGGGACGCACCACCCGCCTTCGATCTCCCTCGCCTCGATCTCCGACCCACCCAACCCCTGGAGCACGAGCCGGCTGGGTCGGAGGTTATCAATATCAATACCATCGAGGTCCCACTTTAGAGGGGAATCCAACAACCGAAAAGAGGTATGCTGCATGCTTTACGGTGAATAGTCGGCAGAAGAAGCGTAGGCCGATGTGTCCATCTCTTTAGCGTCGACATGGAAGGAGTCGAAATGCCTCATGACGCACCCCATCGCCATATCAACCACATCTACGGCTTCAAGGTGAGGAGGATCATGATCGACACCGAGCTGTCGACATATTATTTTTGGACGCTGCTCAACCGTATGGGTATTGACAGTCCAAACTCCACCGCCTCGGGTCCCCGACGCTTCAATCGACATTCTCTTTCCGAGGGACAGATCACCCTTCCCCGATCAGGGCAACCCCGCAATCGACCGCTGACGCCCAGCCAGAGTAATGGACATCAAGTCGCAAGATAATGTCATCTTGGGTCAAACATCTCCACCACTTGGCCCATACCGCCCACCTATCATCGATGATCAAATTCCCGACATCAAAGGGGCCTGATAGTCCGGTGACCAAAGGAGGCCCGGTTGCCACCGCCACCACAAGGAAAAGGAGTCGGACCGCCATGCCTATCGAGAAGACGGCTCGCCAACTCAAGAGAAGACGGGCCAGAGGAGACTCCGCTTGAGGACCTCCATGAGATCCCCATCGACCAAGCATGAAAACGCCAGATCGGGTCCAACCTCTCTAACCATTAAGAGGTGCGATAATTGCTTTCTTTTATCTAATCTTGATGTGTTTGCTTGGAGTCCAGAAGATATGCCGGGCATTTCACCTGATGTCATTTGCCATGAGCTCTCCGTCGACCGACACGCCAAGCCGCCTCGGACGAAGAAGAGGCACTGGACCCGAAAGCGTAGGCGGCAGCAGAAGAGGTCAAGCTGCTCCCCGAGCCGACTTCATTCGAGGTCCAATATCCCAATGGTTGTCCAACGCCGCCCTAGTGAAGAAATCTAGCGACAAATGGAGGACGGGCCGACTTCACCGACCTCAATAAAGCATGCCCCAAGGATAGCCACCTCTTCCCCGCGATCGATCGGCTTGGTCGACGAAAGTGCGGACATCGCTTGCCGAAGCTTGACGCCGTGTTACAACCAGATCCGCATGGCGGAGCATGATCAAGAGAAGACGCCCTGTCACCGACCGGCACCTTTGCTACAAAGTAATGCCCTTTGGTCTCAAGAACGCCGGCCGACCTATCAAAGGCTGGTCAACAAGATCTTCAAACCCTACCGCCGCAATGTGGAAGCCTATGTGGACGACATCTTGGTGAAGTCGACTCGCAGCTCGCCCACATTACCGACTTAGAGGAAACCTTCGCCACCCTCCGCTACCGCGATGAAGCTCAACCCGACTAAATGTGTTTTTGGGTACACCGAAAATTCCTAGGGTTTATGATCACCCAAAGGGCATTGAGATCAACCCGAGAAGATAGAAGCCATTGAGCCGACCGGCCGCACCATGAAGGATATTCGTGAGACTCAATGGAAAGATACTTTGGGCGCCTCTCCAAGTCAGAGAGAAGCCTCCTTTCTTTAAAATACTCGAGGGCCAAGGACCCCAAGAAGAAGTTAGAATGGATCAAGAGTGCTCTCTCGTGAGAACTCAAAGCTTATCCGAGCACCAAACCACTCTTGAGCCAACCCGGAAGGGGAAACCCTATATTTATACTTGGCCGCCTCACCGTAAGCCGTGAGCTCGGGCTTGTTCGAGAGGAAGACCACATCCGTATTTTATTATGTCACCGATCTTAAGGGCGTGGGAACTAATCCCCTGTTGAGAAAGCCTCCTTCGCCTCATCATCCGCCAGACTTCGCCCAGCATTTCAAGCACACCCTATCAAGAAGTGACGAGCTTCCATGAAGAAGAAAGCCCTAGGGAGTCCCACCACGCCGGAGAATGGTTGCGGGTCGATCGAACTCGCCAATATGACGCGCTTCGAGCCAGACCACCATTAAGGCAAGCATTGGCCGCTTCCTTATAGAGTCCACCTCACCAGATGGCGAACCGGATGATCCCGCTGCCTCGCCAACCCGATCCCCCAAGAGGGCTCGGCAAAATGGATCTTCCCGTCCCGAGTTCCTGGCGACTCCTCAAGTCGCCTTGGTGGGAATTGAAGGTGGATGGATCTTCAAGTGAAGCAGGAGCCGAGCCGGCTGCCTTTGCGCACCCCAAAGGAGCAGCCACGGAGCGGCCCATCGCCTTCAAGTTCCCCGCCAACAATAAGGATGAATACGAAACCTCATCGCCGGGCCATGGCCGCCTCGGCAAATAAAGCCGAGTCCTAATTGTGTTGCCGACTCTCAACCGGTTGTTCACTGTGTTAACGGCAAATACGCCGCTAAGGACAAGAGGATGGCTCTGCATTCGAAGATTGTCAAGGACTCGCGCCCGCTCGCCAACTCGGGACGCCAAGTCCTCGCGTCCAACGCCGAAGGACGCTTTGTCAAGTCTCGTCAACCAGCTCGCGAGTAGCTCCGGACCCATCTTTGCCGACACTCCTCGCATCCCAAAGATTGCGTATTCCTCGACGCCATAAAGCGGATACTCCCACCTAATCTTTGCCGATGGACCCCGCTATTCAATTCTTGATCGCCGCTCTTTACCCGCCAACCCGCCGGCGAAGAGTTTATGAGAACCGCCCCGTTATCTCATGATTGACGCCGCTACAGTCGCCCTATCTGGCAATGGAGTAGGCCTTATCTTTGGTGCCTTCACCAACCGGTGGTTACGCTTTTGAGGGAAATCCATGAAGGCATCTGTGGCAACCATCGTGGGCGAGGCTCTACCGTAAGACCATACTGGATATTATTGGTCAACATAGTGGCCGAATTCCTGCACTTCGCTCTCTAGATGCCAACTCTTCAAAAGATCCCCAGAGCCGCCATGAGTGACTTCTATCTTCACTTTCTTCCGGGCCTGGCTGGATATCGGGCCGCCCCTTGCTTCAGGCGCCAGTAGTTCGATAGTCGCCATCGACTACTTCACCAAATGGATTGAAGCCGCTTCTTGGTAAGATTGGGAGAGGAACATAACCGCTTTGCTTGGAAGTCGATCGTGTGTCGAAGCTAAGGCCCCCGCCATTCATCACCGACAACGGCACCCAATTCAGCAGCGGGGGATTCCAAAACTTTTGCGAAGAGTGGGGGATCAAGCTCAAGTTCACTTCCGTAGCCCACCCCAAGTGCAACGGACTGGCAGAAGCTGCTAATAAATGCATCCTCCAAGCTCTAAAGAAGAGAGTCGACAAAGCAAATGACAATTGGGTCGAAGAACTACCGAGCATCCTATGGTCATACAGGACAACCCACAAGAGTTCAACTGGAGAAACTCCATTCATGCTGGCTTATGAAGCAGAAGCGGTAACCCCAGTAGAGGTCGGCATGCCCACCATCCGACTCCAATATTTTGACGAAGAAGTAAATTCCGTTGGGCTTCGGGTTGCAACCGGACTTAGTGGATGATTCGACATCACCCCTACGCATAAAGTCAATCAAGAACGGATCGCCTCGATACTAAACAAAGAAAGTCCACCAAGGAGATTCCAAGTCGGCACCTAGTGCCGAAAGGCGCGATTCGACAAGGACACCAGGCGTCGCAAGTTAGCGCCTAATTGGGAGGGGCCCTACACCGTCATTGAAGAACCACACCCCGGAACATACCGGCTCAGAAGCCCCGATGGGAGAGTCCTACAAAGATCCTCGAACATAGAGCACCTCGTGAAGTTTTTCAATAACTTAGCTGTAAACTCGCTCGCTCCTTCCAATACAATTCAAGATTTCGCCTCTAATTATTGTTGCTTGTCACAAATTATGCAGGAATATCAAAACAACCGCCGGGCCAATCCAATGGCAATCAATTCCGCAGCCAGAAGTCACCAACTCGCTATCTGAGTTGGGAAAACCCACCACACCGATCAATTAAGGCAATTTTCTAGTCGAGATCGGGTCGAGCTGACCTCGCTCGCTAAGTAGAGTCAAGAAACCCTTCTCGCTAAACCGAAGTAAGAAACTCTTCTCGCTAGCCGAGTCAAGGAACTCTTCTCGCTTGGTCGCAATCGTGATCTTGTCCGCTCCACTAAGGAAACGAGCCCCATTCGCCAAGTGAAAATCGGTTCTCCTTCGATAGTCGAAGCTAGGCCCCGCCGCCACCAACCCTGTGATGAAGCCGCGCTAAAAAGACCTAGCGCACCTAGGCATCCCACCTACGCTGGCCGTCCTTTCACGGAGTCGCTGCCCACGGGGCCACTCAGCTTGCTCTTTGCCTTAAAATAGAGATCGCCTCGCCAAAAAGACCTAGGCTTCCAGCCCTAGGCACCGACCTACGCTGTCGTCCTCACGGGTCGCCGCCCCACCGGGTCGACTCAGCTTGCTCTTTGCCTTTGCAGATCGGCCCCGCCAAAAGACCTAGGCTCCCGGCCCTAGGCACCCGACCTACGCGGTCATCCTCTATGGAGTCGCTGCCCCACTGGGCCAACTCGCTTGCTCTTTGCCTTTAAAACAGATCGCCCTCAAGGGAAAGACCTAGGCTCCTGGGCCCTAGGCACGGACCTACGCTGGTCGTCCTTCACGGAGTCGCCGCCTCCCATCTGGCCGACTCAGCTTGCTCTTTGCCTTTAAATGTAGATCGGCCCCCAAAAAAGACCTAGGCTCCCGGCCCTAGGCACCACCTACGCTGGGTCGCCTCCTTCACGGAGTCGCCGCTCCCACGGTGTTTCACTCGCTTGCTCTTTTCCTTAAAATGTAGATCGCTAAAGACCTAGGCTCCGGCCTAGACCCGACTACACGCGGTCATTCTACTTGTCGCTGCCCCACGGGTCGACTCAGCTTTCTACACCTGACCGAGATCGCCTTTGCCAAAGGAATCGCATGAAGATCCGGACAACGCAAGCCTTACACGCCCAACTTAGGCCGATAGCGGGCCTGATGACCACAACGCTGATTGACCGATTCGGGGTCTACCCCACACCTGCGTACTGATTTCGATGATGCATGTTATTGTCCCACAGTACCTGGCTGACATTTATTTATAATATTCATTGTGACCCACAGTACCCAGCTTGATTTTAATTTATTTATAGTGTTCATTGTGAGCCCCACACCCGCCTACCATTTTGATTTATTTATAATGTTCATTGTGACTCATGTGGGCCTCCGATTTCATTGATTTGTAGTGTTCATTGTGAGTCTACTGTGGGCCTTGATTTTGATTAATTTATAATGTCCATTGAAAGCTCCGCAGAGGCGATCAGATATTGCCGAAGTTAACGATGTTCGTTGTGCCCCACGTAGGCCGCACCTAATTCCCACCAACGTGTGATGCCAATCACACAAAAAAGGAGAAAGAGGAGCCAAATGGGTCGAATGGGCGACCACCATCACAAACGCAACCTTTCATTGATATTCCAAATAAAGTTTACAATGATCCGCACCACCGAAAGGCCAAAATAAAAGAAATTGAAAATACTAGCCTAAATGGACATCCTAATCATCACCGCCGCCACCATCGATATCTTCGACCTTACCGCGCCTCTCCACTGCTCGGCTTCTATGCCAACGCCTCCGAAAGAAAGCGCCGCAATAGTTGCGTGGTTAATGAAAGGGCCAAACGACCTAAGAAGTCCGAGAGTGAAGTACCGCCAAAGGATTTTGAACATTGACCCCATGGCTTCATATCGCCACGATAACTCGAACCCATGGACGCAAACAAAGCCGTTCTTTTCCTGAGAAACACTGCACTTCACGCTCCTCACTGAAACAAACACAGACAACAAGGAGCCGCGGCCCGATCACTAGGTGCAAGCAGGGATTTCTTCACGTGATGATCGAACTATTGCCTAAGACTTTCGACCGAAACCCCGGGATGGTGAGCTCGAGGAGAGAACCCACTCGCTTCCCAACCATCTCTTTGACGGTTCTCGGCGCGCCTCAGCTTGATCCTTAAAATGGCGATCGAGTCAAACTAATAGCTAACCTAACTGAACACGAAGAATAGGAAGTCTCGCCTCCCTATTTGTAACAAAGCCCATAAATGCCAAGCCCCCTCTTAACGGAGGAAATTAAAACGCCAAACTTGAGGCCACCGAAAATCACGGTCAGACGCCGCCGAGAATCGCCAAACGCTTTATCCCAAATGGGACCTACCGCTGGCCCCCAAAAATCCAAGAGTTAGCGATTTGGAAACGGTTCGTTGACAACATTCCAGGCCCACTCGGGGACTAATTGAAGTCCCTCCATGGCCGCCCGCGACTATATAACCCAACCTGGTCTAATTCGACTCACCTAGGACCACCACCAACCGGACGTAAAATTACCAATCAGCGCCGACTTAAGCGATTATCACTCTACCCTTCTATCGCGGTCGTGCCAAACCCTAGATAGCCATTCAGTCAACGTAATGCTGCCACAAAGCCTAAAGAAGGGCCACAAAAGAGAGTTCTACGAGAAAGCCTAAACCAAGTTTTCATTCATAAGTGAAAGGCGCATAAATACATGGCATTTTCCCAAGAATGACGACAAAGAAAAACGAAGCGCCAAAGCCGCCCTAATCTCTCCTCCCTCGCCGCCGCCTCCTCCTCTCCGCCTTCACCCTCATCTTCCTCACGCCCTCATCCTCTCATCAGTGTTCTCGGCGCTGTTGCACTCGCCTCTAGCCTGTGCTCGCAGAACACGCAGAACTTTCCACCCCGAGGATATGCGAGACTTAATGTTGGAGAGCCGTCCGGCGAATTTGGCTTTCTGGTAGTCGCAGCCGGCTTTGATAGCCTTGACTTTACTGGCCTTTGCCTATACTTTCAACGACTTTGTTCTCCGTTACGAACCTAATTGGTTCCTCGATCGATTGGCGGCTGTCTAGCTGATTGAGCCACTTTCGACTATCATCCAGGCGATTCGGTTCTCTGCCTTGCGTCTGCAATTCTCCACTTCGACGCCTTCCACCTCGATCTCCTCTCGAGTTTTGATCATTCTACTGGCGACTTCTTAATCTGATTAATACCGATTTTCGCCGCCGCTGAGTGATGAGTTTGAGGTTAGAAATCGATTGCTTGGTCTCCGCCTAACGCTACCATTTGGCGCCGACCGCTTCTCGCTTCTGCGGCCGCCGCCTTTCTCAGCCTTCTTCTGCGCTCTTCTCCTCGACAAGCTCTCCGCCGTTGCCACTTTCATCATGCACGCATACCGGTTGAAGAGCTTTTTCGATCAAGGCCCTCGAGTTTGATAACTCAAGAGGGCTAACCGCAGCCGGCCGAAGGTGTCTCCTCCAGATCCCTATCATCGAGGGTGAATCGCCCGCTGGCAAGTCCCCCCACCCGTAGAAGCACCGTGCCCTCTTTATGGAGGGAATGGTCTGAGACAAACTTGTCGCTTTGAGAGGGTTCCTCCCTTGCGGAATACCCTTCCACGCATCACCATGAGCGGGATCGAACTCCTTCCACTGAACCGCCACTCTAATCCGTGACGAAAAGAAAGCTCTATGCCCGATCCTCGAATAAGCTTCAAGAGGCCGCCCGAGCCGGGTCGCCTAAGACCACCGCCTTTCCCCTCACCTCCGAGTGGGCTCATCTGAGGACGCCTCCACTACCCGGTCGCCAGGGTTTTCACAAGCAGCCGACTCTCTCACATTGGCCGAACTCCACTGGGACATGATTCCCCGACACAGACCCACTCAGGGCCGAGGCAAGGGAGAGAGGGTCGCAGGGCTTACTCTCCCCCAGCTGGGAGTTCCCCCGCACGCCCTGGCCTGCTCAAGGATCGCCTTCGTCGTCCTTCAAAGTCGACTCCATCGACTTTTTCGCTCTTTCTTCTTCTTTCTTTGGTTAGTCGGCCTAGTGAAGAGCCCTCTTCACTTGCGAAAGATAGACGCAACTCTTCAATCTTCTCCTCCACCACCCAGCCTCGGCCAGCCCTCCTCCCTAACCCTCTTCTCGAGGAAGGTGTACCAAGACTTTATAGGGCCGGACCCCACTTTGATCCTCAACCCGCCGAGGCTCAGCAACTCCTTTTCTCATCGACTCGGCCGTCGAACGAACGACAACCCCGCCACCCTCAAGCGCTTTCGAATAGATTGTAGCCCTTCCACATTCTAAATAATGACGGAATTTGTCCAGTCACCGTCCACGAGAGGGGAAGGTTTTTCGTGCCGCCCTTGTTGATCTCCTAGCCACTTAACGGTAAGCCAAGACGGCGGCCAAAACCCAAACAAACTTGTTCTTCCAATTTTGTTCGAATTTAATATCAACAAATCGACCGCCCACATACCAAAAGAAATGGGCGCTCTTCTTCACGCCTCACCATGACGAGATTGCCAAAGAGCCAAGAGTCGGCACCACCTTCACTGACACAGATCACCAAAAACGCCATTATCGTAGCAATGGCGTTAGCGAACGCATCGGGACACCCTACGCTTCACACAGCCTTCTTCACTTAACGCCGGAAGGGGAGGCTAACTGCTGTCCAAATGCGCCATGTATAGCGGTAGCTTGTCAAGGCTTATGATCAACGATAGCGCTTATCCTTCTCTCGAGAGAAACCGTGAATTCTCCAGAAGATCGATCTCTCATGGAGCCCCTCCGATCCTCTTCTCTGCTTCTCGACCGCCAAGACTTGAGCTTGGCAACCCCGCCAATGGGGGCTGAGGTAGAGGCAAACATGGCGAAAAGCTTTAAAATACTTGAGTTTAAGGAGGAAGGAGGAGACGAAGTCTTTGGAAGTGCAAAAGAAACCCCAAATAGGGTAAGGGTATATATAGACACCCAAAACGCCCACGTTCTATTCCCTCGCTGCACTTCAACTTTGAAATCCAACGTCCGATTGGTGCTCTGATACGAACCGCCTCTTGAAAATTGAAACCCGCTTTATGACCCACGCCTCTTCGCCGAATTAAACGCTTTGACGGCTAAAGTACCGCTGACGCCAAGCCTTATCCTACAAGAACGCCTCCCCGCTGCCTAGAAAACTAAACCGTTCTTAGTCTAGGCCGGACGGCCCATTCTACGCCCAACTAACTAACAGACCGAGAACGAGTAACCCCAAAGACCGACTTCTGCAACGAGGAGCCATCCCGAAGTCGATCATCTTACGGAAGGCCGTATAGCCAAGGCACGACACAAGTCACGACGCCGACTCATCAATCCATCAATCGCTCACCATAGAACGCAACACGAGACACAACTATGAAAATGGAAAACCTTTATCGCATCCATTTATTTGGTAACGAAAACAAAATATGCACACCCACAATTACATGACATTTAATGCTTAAGACCTGCTAATGACCGAAGCCTCCACTCGGCGGGTCGCCACTTGATGACCCGGCCCTCCTCCCTCCGCCGTCCGCCAGGTCATAGCCTCCGCCTTCACCAAATCTTAAGAGGAGATCTATCCGCTATGCCCGGATATCGGCCGACCGGATGCCCCGATACCTGCCGGAAGTTTTTGACCATGAAATCGCCATCGCTTTGCAGGTGCCGTATGACTTCAACCTTCCCCAGCCAGATTTCCAGATTCTTCTTCGATGATGGCTGCTGGTTTTCCTCTCTCGTGACGACCGATACCGCTACGACTCCAGATATTTCGTCCTCCGCTCTACTCAAGGATTCCTTTGTTGAACATTACACTTCATGGAAGTCGCTGGCGGGCGATTCGACTCCGATCCGAGGCCTTGGCGTCACAGCGACTCTGCTGAAGCGACTCAAGGCCATCACGGTCGTGTTTCTATAAACCTCGTTGATGACCTGTGCCGCCCCCACCGTCTCCAGCGCCGAGTTCTCCGATTCGCCAAGATTCTCGCGACTGATGCCTTGAGTTCCGCTGATAACTGGTCCTTAACTTCCGCTTTCGCTACAATCATCGAAGCTCGCCGTTTAATCGAAGCCTTTGATTACTCGTCAAGATCCTCATTGAAGCGGCTCGAAGGTAAATGCTTCTTCCGGCTTTCAGAGGCTTGGTGGCCTTGACGCACTACCAACTAAAATTTCTTCCTCCACCAAACAACCCTAGTCGTAACTCCGCAGATCACATGTAGGCCGACATCGAATCGCCTTCAAAACCTCCCCCGCCCCCGCTTGAACGCTTATCAGCTTTCCTCAGACGTGGTTCGACTTTAATACCGACGAAGCGGCCCAAATGCCACGCCGGCCGATCGATGTTTCACGGCTGCTTCTTTCATAACATCCGACGGGAGAGTGCCCCATCATCGAAGTCGCTATCTTTACGCCAATCCTCGACTCGCCGCCAGATAGCTGAGGCTATCCCGCAGAACAAAGCTCGTCCCCGACTTTGCCGCTTTTCCTCGTTGGTGAGGAGCCCCTCTGGTGGCCGCTTCACGCCCGGCTTCAGATTGCTCCTCTGGCCAGATGTTAATCTCGCTGGCTTCTCCCAAGACGCTTTTGGCGACACTCGCTCGGAAGTCCGACTTCCTCGGCCGCTGATAGCCGGTCGCCCTCCATTCCTCCGACTCCAGAACTCCTCTTCCATCGGATGCCCGCGACTCTCCCCGCCTCGCTCCCTTTCGGACTATGACCGCCTGCTGTCCTCTTCCAAGAACGGGCCCGCCACCCAAGTCGACACCTCAATATATATTCGGCCCCATAGCGTCGCCCTGGGCCGGCTCTCTTTTTCCGCCCGAGGCCGTCACCCTCCGCAGGATCTACTCGCGACCGCTGCCGCTGGTCGGCCGTACTCAACCCTCTCCGTTCGCCACTGGACCCTCGTCCGGCCGACTGACCTCGACGTTTCCCAATTGTCCTCCGAAGTCACGCAGAGCCCTCGCCTCCATCGGAAGGGCCGGAGGGTGGAAGAAATCCCATGAAGCCGCAAACCGACTTGTCAAGCAGTGTCCATCGACGCTGCCCCCCGTATTGGAGGATCCGCCTCCACTCCCCGACGATTCTCTACGACAAGGGCTTGGGCTCCAAGGCCTCCCTAATCTCCTGGCCAGACGCTGCACCCTAAGTTCGAGTCATCCCTGAAGTGACTCAGACGAACCTATCTTTCCATCCTTTGATCGATTTCAAGTGATCAAGGATAACCTTGAATTCTCCCGACATCTAAAGATAGTAATGAGGCTTCGATGGTAATGCCGACTCAAATGGCGCCAAAGACACTCATCGTCGGCCGACCGAGAGCCACCGACAGATGACGTGAAGCCGCACTAATATCGCTATCGAAGTTGGGCCATTTGCACCGAGACACGCTTAGCTCGCCAAACACCTTCAAGAAAGGGATGCAACGGCAATGAAGGCCGCATCCAAGTGCTTGAGATACGGAGTCTCTGCCATATGGTCGTATTAACGAGACGCATTTCACGAGCTCCAACTTGTAACCCTTCTATGTCAAACTTTGAACGCAAAGACTTCATTTGCGCTCGGGTAACCTTCGAACGGAACTCATCGAAATGCTTAGACGATCGGAATCCATACCGATCAGATCGCCACCGGAGAATCGCCAATTGCGGGTTGAAGAGGAAAGCCTTCTTCCCACTCACCGCCTCAGATTTATACGAGGGACCCATCGACACCACACTCTGGCATCAACGGAGGGGATTAAAACCCTCCCGAGGCACCTCTTGGGAGATGAAAAGCAATCCCACCTATTCTGAGGCCCCACCTTCAACCCGTAGGCTGCGCCAATGGCCGTGGAACGCCACGACATCGCCACGCCCCATCGATGAAACGCTCAACCCTCGAGCTCTCCCCGCCAAGGCTACACTATTATTTCACTTGACTCGCTTCCAACCGACCTGCTTAAAGGCCAACTGTTATGGTCATAACCACTAATCTGATTAAGGAGAAAAATCGCGTCGACATGGATAAACGCTTGCTTGTCAACGAGGAGCGACATCGAAGCCTCCACGCCTGCCCCACGTATGCTCGCGACTCACCGCATTCTCGCCACGGTCCATTAAACGACTATCGCCATAGCCGACGCCGAAGGCGCGAAGTCGCCCATCAACAACTTCTCCCGCGAACGACGCCAGGCGGTAATACCGCCCCGTACCCAATTGAATGCCTCGGCTATTCCACGCCGCCGTCTCCCCGACGGCATGGGACGACTCAGCTATCACCTTTCCAACCGTCCGCCGACGACACGAAGGCGGTATAGTCGCCCTTCAAACCCACACCCATTATAACCCTTCCAACGGCCGCCGGCCTCTCTCGACAATGCAAAGCGATCTAGGCCCCTCTTCTCAGCCACCCATCCTTCCATGACGCCAGCGGCACTAGTCGCCCCTCCTACCTGATACCCTGCGACGCTTCGCGTCGCGGCGATCGGCCACCCGCCCTCTTCATCCCTACGTGGTTCCTCTCCGCCGAACGACGGTTATACAAGATTCCGAGCCCATCAACATCGGATTAAATGCCCCGACAGCCTCTTTAACTCCCTCGCTTCTCACGGTATTTAAGGCACCGGACCCATGCGCCAGGCGCCCAATCCCATCCCATTAATGGCGACATACACCAACCCTCAAATTACCCGCATTTGACACCAGAGCCACCACCATAGCGACTCAAGAGATTTTCACAATCACGGCCAAACGTGGAGGGGGCCGACTCATTGGTGGTTTCTTAACCGATGGAAAGATGAAAATACCCCTGCAACCCTAGGTATAAGTAGTAACGTGAACAATGAACCAAGTAAGTGATCTCTTCTAAGTGAATTCTCGCCCATCAAATCATCCCCATTACTAACTTGATCGCTTGAGGAACCACCGGAGATCCTAACTCTTTCCACGTGTCCCCCTTTGTTGTGTGGCAAACCCCGCGGACGGAATCGGCCCTCGGCATTAGGAGAGAAGGCGACTGGCCATTTAAAAGCTAAACTCACCCGAGGTTAGTGGATCGTGATTATATACATCAACAATTCCTATATTAGATGGGAAGAATTATCATCGGTGGAGAGTGCAGATGATGATGTTGTTTGAGTACCAAGATATATTAGGCGTCGTAGAGAATGAAGTTGCCGATCTCGCAGAGAGTGCAAGTGAAGCCGAGAAGAAAGCCCACGGTGAGATCAAGAAGAAGGATCGAAAGGCGTTATTCTACATCCATCAAGGAGTGAATGATTCAGTTTTTGAGAAGATCGACGGAGAAATTACAGCAAAGCAAGCATGAGATACTTTGGAGACATCATACCATGGAGTTGAAAAAGTGAAAAAAAATAAGAGTTCAAACATTGAGACGTCAATTTGAAATTTTGCAGATGGAACCCACTGAAAGTGTTGCAGATTACATGACTTGAGTACTTGCTTTGACAAATCAAATAAAAATAAACGGGGAGAAGGTTGCGATTTAGCAATTGTGGAGAAGATATTTATCTCTATCGTAAAATTTGATCATATCATGGTGGCAATCGAAGAATCGAAGGATTTATCCAAGATGACAGCTTGATGAGTTGATGGGTACCTTACAAGTTCACGGCAGCAACGATGAACAGAGGTCAACCGAGAACTAGCCCCTTGAGAAAGCTTTTCAAAGTCAAGCTTTATAAAAATAACAAAGGAGCCGCAGGATGAGAGAGACCAACAGGAAGAAATTTCCATGGCGAGACGAGGATACGAACTACAATAATCGAGGACGCGGATACTACAATAGTCGAGGACGCGCGCTTATAACAATAATCAAAGAGATGACAAAGAATCGAGAAGCAATTATCAATCAAATTCAAATTATCGAGGACGCATCGAGGTCAAGATCGAGGCTTTGGACGCGGGTAGAGAAATTTTAATAAATCAAACAGATGAATGTTACATATGTCATAGATATGACCACTATGTAAAGGAGTGCAAGTACCAAGATAATTCCCAATCTGGAGAAGAAGTTCGATTTGTACAAGAAAGAGGTGATGAAGATAACCACACTTTGTTGATGGTCACGGCAACCGGTGAAGAATCAAACTACAACACATGGTTTCTTGATACTGGGTGTTCTAATCATATGTGCGGAAAGAAGGAGTTGTTCGTGGATCTGGATGAGTCGATGCGGTCAAAAGTCAAGTTTGTCGATGACAACACTATACCAATGATGGGAAAAGGATGAGTTCTCATCAAGTTGAAGAACGGAGACCACAAGTTTATTTTCGATGTGTTCTATGTGCCGAATGAAGAACAATTTACTTAGTATGGGCCAACTTCTTGAAAAGGGCAATGGCCTTCTGTAATCAACTTTTAATCTTTGATAAAGAGGTGTATTTATCCTTAAAGCCCCTATGACAAATTATCGCATGTTTCGAGTTGACATTCAGAACGATGTTTATCATTGCTTCAATGCTATTATGAAAGATGAGTCTTGATTGTGGCACCTTCAGTTTAGACATTTGAATTTTCGCAGTCTAAAGTTACTTGCTCAAAGAAATTTGATGAGAGGCTTGCCCGTTATAGATCATCCCAATCAGTTGTGTGAAGGTTGTGTTCTTGAAAAGCAACATAGATCACCCTTTGGTAATGAAAATACTTGGCGCGCAAAGAAGCCTCTTGAGCTCGTTCATTCAGATGTGTGCAGCCCTATAAACACTATATCCAATGGCAATAATCAATACTTTCTAACTTTTATTGATGATTTCACAAGGAAAATATGGGTCTACTTTCTGCAGCAAAAATCTGAAGTCTTTGATTGCTTCATGAGTTTTAAAGCCCTAGTTGAGAAGAAAAGTCGTTACTTTATCAAGGTGCTACGAACAGATGGAGGTGGTGAATATACTTCCAACGACTTCAATAAGTATTGTGCAGAAGAAGGAATAAAGCGTGATGTTACGTTTGCCTACACACCTCAACATAACAGCGTCGCTGAACGGAAAAACAGGATTATACTTGACATGGCGAGAAGCATGCTCAAGGCCAAAGGTATGCCAAATTATTTTTGGGGTGAAGCTGTCTCATGTACTGTTTATTTATTGAACATGGTACCAACAAAGAGCGTTGATAATCTCACTCCTGAAGAGGCGTGGACTGGTTATAAGCCAAGTGTAAGACATCTCAAAGTATTTAGCTCTATTGCGTATGCTCATGTTCCGGCAGAAAGAAGAAAGAAACTTGATGACAGAGGAGAAAAGACAGTTTTTATTGGCTACAATTCCGGAGGTTATAAACTCTACAACCCCACTACAAAGAAGGTAATTGTAAGCAGAGATGTTATGTTTGCAGAAGAAGAAGCTTAGAATTTGGATCTAGAAGCACAAAATAATTCACGCATCTCATTGATATTCTTGAAGAAGATCCTCAAGGTAACCTGAAGAAGCACCACCGCCAATGCTCCCTCAAGATCCAACCCGCAAGTTCCATTAGAAGTTGAAAGACCAAGAAGAAATCGCCAACCATCGTTCTCTTGAGAGATTATGAAATAACCTGGATGATAATGTTGATGCGACGGAGATATAGTGCACCTTGCAATGTTCACGATTGTGAGCCGCTTATGTTTGAAGAGGCTATTCAAGATCCTAAGTGGATAAATGCAATGAAAGAAGAGATAAAAGCGATTGAGAAGAACCACCGTGGGAGCTTACTAATATTCCGTAAGGACATAAAGCAATCGATGTGAAGTGGATTTTCAAGATAAAGATTAAGCGCTTAACGGCGAGGTTGATGCGATAAAGATTGGTGGCGAAGGCTACGAGCAAAGACCCGCTATGATTACAAGAGGTATTTTCTCCCGTTGCTAGAATTGAAACTGTTAGACTAATAATTGCTTTGGCTGGACAGAAGCATTGGAATATTCATCAGATGGACGTGGAGTCAGCTTTTCTTAACGGGCCACTTGAAGAAGAAGTTTTCGTGAAGTAACCACCTGGATTTGTGAAGAAAGAGTGCGAGCATAAAGTATACAAGTTGAAGAAAACCTTGTACGGGCTGAAGCAGGCGCCACGAGCATGGAACAAAAGAATTGATTTGGCGAAGAATCCACACTCATGGAAGGAGCAAACATATTCATACTGCTACCACTTTTACAGACAATGTTGAGAAGAACGAGCTCGTGTTGATTTATTGCAAGTCTGAAGATCAAGTTGCAGACATCCTCACGAAGCCCTTGAAGTTTGAAGCATTTGTCAAGCTGAAGCACATGATGGGGATTAAAAACTTTACAGAATTAGGATTAATGGGGGATGTTGAAGTTAATCCTAATTTAAAAAGGATTTGAATTAGTTATCTTTAGGAATCGTAATCATACTAGGATTTGAGTTAGTTATCTCTAGGAATTATAGTCAAGTAAAGCCTCTTCTTTATTTTTTCTTTTCTTTTTCTCTTTTTTCTCTTAGATACAAGGATGCATGAATGCCTATTTAAAGGCTTTACAAAGTGTTCATAATAGAATTCTGTATGACTATACAGATCTAACAATCTAGTATAATTCCAGATTCCTAAAGATAGCTAATTCATCCTTTAGAATTAGGATTAACTTCAACAACATAAAAAATTTTACTGCAACATTTGGTTGTAGATATGTTGAATCAGTTATAAATAATAATCTTAATTCTAGGGTTCACTTAAAAACTTATGATGCGTAAGTATTGTCCACGTGTAACAACAAAAATGCAACTTACTTAGAACTTATGAGTAAAAGCTCATTAGGTGTTATGGCCCATTTAACTGCAATACTATTTAGAATTTATTGACTGCAACCGTACATTGCAAACCTTTTTTTAAGGCTACAAAATTTTTGATTAATCAAACAACCCAAGTTATGAAAGTGATGATGATGAACAACTGGAGATTCTAGTTTCAAGTATAGTCATTTGAGATCTGTGCCGCGATGGAATGAAACTTGAGTCACATAAAGTTCTAACCCTCATGAACTTGTTTTGGTACTCGTTACTTAAAATATTATCGAATCCTCTTATTCTATAACATTCGGTTGTCTTATGACATGTCAGAAGTAAAATGAAAAAAAAATACTACATTTCCTATCTCAAAAGCACAATTTACTTTGAGCGAATCTTCATTTATATGACAAATCAAGCAAACAATTCTAGAAGCGGAATACAATTAAGCACTCAACAAATACTCATGTAGAAACCATAATCTTCAAAGAATGATGTCAAGTTATACTAACCATATTTGAGTTGCATCCTTGAAAAGACAAGGAATCAGTTGACGAGTCATTGTGAAGGGATACTCCATAGTCATCGGCTGAAGCTGAGAGTAACAAACTAGTATGTTGGTCATCAATAGGGATAGGGAGGGAATTTGTTGTTTTGTCAGCCATTACGAGAAAAAGAAAATATTGGTAAAATTTCTAGATATAGTGTATTTATAAGAAACGTAAAAGGAGTAAAATATACAGTTTAATCTTCTATTGGAATGAAAATCACAGGAAAGATACAGTTGAAAATAATGTTAACAAGAGAGGAGAAAAATATACGATTAAATAATATTAGGTTGAACATAGGCCTGTCCAATTGGGCTTAGAGACCCGCCCGGTGTCGGCCGGGCGAGGAAGGCAGAAAATTCGTCGGGTTGGGTTGGGTTGGTGGCTTGGGCAGGGACCTACTGTGTGATTATTAAATTTATATATTTTAATATATATTTTATATTTTTATATATAATTATATTATGATATGGTCATTAATGTATACTTATATGTATTTCTAAGTGTATATGATTTTTTTTTAGGAAAATGGCGTAGCCTCCTAGTCCTAAGTGTATATAGTTGTATATATTTAAGTACACAAGTATATATATATATATATATATATATATATATATATATATAGGAATGATGTATATGAGGGTGGCTATTTTTCTAATGAGCTAAAGAGATAGAGTGGTGAGGCACAGCTTTTGATGTGACTAGTAAGGTGGAGCTCTGCGCTGTAAACCTCTTGGTAGGCACTTATAATATTAAATCCTTTCATATCTGATATTCATATATATATATATATATATATATATATATATATATATATATATATATATATATATATAGCAAATCTCATATAAACTTAAGTTTATAGGGAATAGTATCATGACTTTTTTATCCATTGATGTTGCCTTTAGATTTGTGCCATCAAGAGATGCAAATCTCAAAATGAGCTTCATATCTTTCATGGATCCCAGTCAACATCAATGGATAGAAAAGTTGGTGTATGACTATTCCTATAAACTTAAGTTTAAGAAATTTACTATATATATATATATATATATATATATATATATATATATATATATATATATATATATATATATATATATATATGAAGCGAAGGCTCTATGAACTTAAGTTCAGTAATGAATAGTGGTGCACCAACTTTTACTCATCTTGCTTTGGGATCAGTGAAGATATAAAGGCCACTTTGAAATTTGTGCATCACAAATCTCAAGGCAAGATAGTGGATAAAAAGTGATGTGCATGTCATTAATGAACTTATATATATATATATATATATATATATATATATATATATATATATATATATATATATATATATATATAGAGAGAGAGAGAGAGAAGCATCTATAAACTTAAGTTGATAGGGAGGAGTATCCACCACTTTTATATCCATTGATCTTGCCTTGAGATCAGGTGAAATCAAGATGCACACAAATCTCAAAGTGGGCTTTATATCTTTCCACGGATCCCAGAGCAACATCAATGGATAGAAAAAAGTCTGGATGACTATTCCCTATCAACTTAAGTTTATAGAAGTTTACAGAGCTTTGCTATATATATATATATATATATATATATATATATATATATATATATATATATATATATATATATATATATATATATATATATATATATATATATATATATATATATATATATATATATATATATATATAGAGTGGCAGCCTTACTAATTACAGGCACCAACTTTTCAACCACTCATCTTGCTTTGGGATCCGTGGAAGATATAAAGGCCACTTTGAAATTTGTGCATCACAAATCTCAAGGCAAGATGAGATGGAAAAAAAGTTGTGCACCACTATTCATTATGAACTTAAGTTCATAGAGCCTATATATATATATATATATATATATATATATATATATATATATATATAGAGAGAGAGAGAGAGAGAGAGACAACTTTTATAAACTTAAGTTGGAGGGAGGATTAATCTTTATATCCATTGATCTTGCCTTGAGATCCGTGGAAATCAAGATGCACACAAATCTCAAAGTGGGCTTTATATCTTCTTTACTGATCCCAAGGCAACATCAATGGATAGAAAAAAGTCTGGATGACTATTCCCTATCAACTTAAGTTTATAGAAGTTTACAGAGCTTTGCTATATATATATATATATATATATATATATATATATATATATATATATATATATATATATATATATATATATATATATATATATATATATATATATATATATATATATATATATATATATATATATATAGAAAGCTCTATAAACTTAAGTGGATAGAAGCATTGTCCACCAACTTTTTATCAATTCATTATGCTTTGAGATTTGTGCTACACATCAATGCTATCTTTGAGATTTGTGCATGTTGCGAGAAAAGTCGGTTCTTTCTTCATTGCTGTCGAACTCATTACAACTTTGGTCGCTACAACGACTAATAAAACTCGCCTTTTTATAAGGCTGATTACAATGGAAAGAAGTAAAGATTACAACTTTCCACCTAAATAAACGCTGGTTTCAATTATCTACCTCGCTATGCTGATCTTTGCCTATGCCGGACTCTTGGACCGCCACGATTGTGATCCAGTTAGATCTAACACGATCGTGGGGATTATCTCACGAAGGAAATAATCGCCAAAGTAAGTGAAATCGACTAAGCGAGATCACTACTTTCTCGAGATCAAAACAAAGTTTAATATCGAAACCGTAGACGATCTAAGACCTCTCAAATTTTGGAGGATTATTTCACCGGAGGAAATAATCGCCAATGGTTTCGCTAAAATCTCGATCCGTTGTCGCTGATCGCTCCCAAAGTTAGATCTCGATCCCAAGCCGCTTTTTCTAAAGTTAGATCGATTCTAACTTTGGGGAGACGATCAACTTCGGCCAACCAGATCCTAGATCTTAGTGAAACCATTGGCGATTATTTCCTTCGGAAATAATCCTCCAAGAAAGTTCGAGAGGTCTTAGATCGATCTAACACGGCTTCGAGATTAAACTTTGTTTTGATCTCGAAGAGTAGTGATCTCGCTTAGTCGATTTCACTTACTTAGGTATTATTTCCTTCGAGATAATCCCTCAATCGCGTTAGATCTAACTGATCACAATCACGCCGCGTCCACTCTGACGCAACAGTCCCCACATAAGCAAAGATCTCACGCAGTGAGGAGCCAATAAACGATCCCGCTTTTTTAGGGGAAAGTTATAATCTTTACTTTTTTCATTGTAATCACTTTATAAAAGGCCAGTTTTTTATTGAATTTGTTGTAACGACCAAGTTGTAATGAGTTCGAAAGAATGAAGAAAGAACCAACTTTTCCCATCGCATTTATTTTTATCACATGCTAACACAAATCTCAATGCAAAATCAATGGATAAAAATTGGTGGACAAAGGCTCTATCCACTTAAGTTTATAGGAGTTTTACTATATATATATATATATATATATATATATATATATAGTATATATATATATATATATATATATATAGTAGCCCACTCAAACTTTTATATCTATGATTTGTTCTTTGGGATCCGTGGAAATCAAGATATGCACAAATCTCAAAGTGGGCTTTATATCTTTCACTGGATCCCAAGGCAACATCAATGGATAAAAAGTCATGGATGACTATTCCCTATCAACTTAAGTTTATAGGAGCCTTGCTATATATATATATATATATATATATATATATATATATATATATATAGATATATATATATATATATATATATATATATATATATATATACTATATATATATATATATATATATATATATATATATAATAAAAGCTCCTATAAACTTAAGTGGATAGAAGCACTTGTCCACCAAACTTTTTATCAATTCATTATGCTTTGAGATTTGTGCTACACATCAATGCTATCTTTGAGATTTGTGCATGTTGCGAGAAAAGTCGGTTCTTTCTTCATTCTTTGTGAACTCATTACAACTTTAATCGTTACAAGCGAATTCAATAAAAACTTCGCCTTTTATAAAGGTGATTACAATGGAAAAAGTAAAGATTACAACTTTCCACCTAAATAAGCGCGGGTTTCATTGAATCCTAACTGCTTGCGTGGGATCTTTGCATCTTAGGGGACTTCTGATGCGTCATGGACGCCCGCGTGATTGTGATCCAGTTAGATCTAACACGCGATGAGGGGATTATCTCCGCGAAGGAAATAATCAGCCGTAAGTGAAATCGATTAAAAGCGAATACTCTTCTTCGAGATCAAAACAAAGTTTAATGTCGAGGGAAGCCCGTCGATCGATCTAAGACCTCTCAAACTTTCTTGGAGGATTATTTCAGGAGGAGGAATAATGCATAGTTCGCTAAAATCTCGGATCGGTTGTGAGAGTTGATCGTCTTAAGAAGTTAGATCACCGATCCGTGAGCTTGATTTTCTCAAAGGTTAGATGGGGATCTGCTTTTGAGAGCAACAGTAACTAGATGCGATCTTGGTGAAACCATTGGCGATTATTTCCTTCGGAAATAATCCTCCAAGAAAGTTCGAGAGGTCTTAGATCGATCTAACACGGCTTCGAGATTAAACTTTGTTTTGATCTCGAAGAGTAGTGATCTCGCTTAGTCGATTTCACTTACTTAGGTATTATTTCCTTCGAGATAATCCCTCAATCGCGTTAGATCTAACTGATCACAATCACGCCGCGTCCACTCTGACGCAACAGTCCCCACATAAGCAAAGATCTCACGCAGTGAGGAGCCAATAAACGATCCCGCTTTTTTAGGGGAAAGTTATAATCTTTACTTTCATGTGTCGACTATAAAACGGATTTTATTGTTAGCTGACGGCGAAAGTGACATTGACGAAACTTTCGCCGAGCTCAAATCATTTATTTTATCATGCTAAGCACAAATCTCAATGCAAAATCAATGGATGCTTGAAAAGGGGAAACCTATCGCTTAGTTTATAGGAGTTTTACTATATATATATATATATATATATATATATATATATATATATATATATATATATATATATATATATAGCAAGACTCTTATAAACTTAAGTTGATAAGGAGGAGTGTCCTTGACTTTTTATCTATTGATTTTGTCTTGGGATGGTGAAATCAAGATATGCACAATCTCAAAGGTGGGCTTTATATCTTTCGCGGATCCCAAGGCAACTCAATGGATAAAAATTGGTGAATGTTTCACTATCAACTAAGTTATAGAGAGCACTGCTATATATATATATATATATATATATATATATATATATATATATATATAGATTAATGGGTATCCTTGTCGTATGGGGATTCCCCACTCATGTGCTCTGTTGAGGACCTTCATCTCCGAAGCTAATATAAAGTGGGAGAGAATGTCTCTTATTTTATTAAAAGCATGACTTGATGATTGTGCCACCTAGCTATGAAAAAATCTAAATATGGCTTTCCAGTATCTCTCTCTCTCTCTCTCTCTCTCTATATATATATATATATATATATATATATATATATATATATATATATATATATATATATATATATATATATATATATATATATATATATATATATATATATATATACACTCTTATCACGATATAGATACTAAGATATAGAAGTATACATAATGTAGTTATAAGAGTACTTATATGTGTACATATAGACTTATAGCTATATAAGGTATATTTTATATAGGTACATAAGTATAATTATATATAAATATGCATCTAGTATATATAAAAGGAACAAATCTCCTATAAACTTAAGTTTATAGGAATAGTCATACACTTTTCTATCCATTGATGTTGCCTTGGGATCCATGAAGATATGAAGCGTTTTGAGATTTGTGCATCTCTTGGTGGCATAAATCTAAAGGCAACATCAATGGATAAAAAGTTGGTGTATCTATCCCTATAAACTTAAGTTTATAGGAATTGCCTATATAAAAGTATATCATATAAGTTGTTGATGGTCTAATCACCACAGTCACTTAGTTATGAGTTGAGGTTTGATGAGGGCCTCTAACTTCTCGAATATCGACTCACAGATGGGCGGTTGTTCTTCCCTGCGTGAGGCTGGTGAGAGGAGTTGGTTCTCCGATGGTTCCTCAAATGATCAAGTCAACAATTTGCTTGAGTGGAAAAAGTCAAGAGAAGAAGTCCTTAGTGAATGCGTCGGTATTGCTTGAAATTACTTGCAGTGTGAGAATAGTCTCTCTATTTATAGTAGGTTGGAGGGCGATGCAGCGGTGAAGCGTTAAAATTGCTTATCGATGCGAACAAGACTTCGTAAAAAGCAGGCGATCCGTCCATGACCAGAACTCCGGCAATAGCGATTACATAAAGCGTGGCGGTGGATAGGCGCAAAGTGAGTTGGCAAAAGCGCCTGGCGAATAGCGAAGCGGCGATGTCGTGGAAGAAACGCGGCGAGTTAAGCGGCGATTCAGAAACTAAAGCGGCGCGGCGAGGCGGAATCAACTCCACTTAATCAAATCGAATGCAAGCGAGCGTTTGAGCTCACGAAAGTTGATGGATCTGGACTCAAACACAAGCGGCGGTGACATCACCGGGGAAAACTAAGCGGAAGCCAGAAAATGGCGGAAGCGGCAGCGAGCGCACCTCGGCCAACAGCCCGTGAACCTCGCCTTTGAACCATGCTCCAGCGAACTTCGCGCCAGACCCAGCGTTTGGCGGGTTTTTAAAGCGAACCCGCCTTTTGATAAACGAAACCTCGCCGGCGAACCGCCGATTTGGCGAACCTAGTTCATTTTGGCGCCGCCACGGCAAACCTAGCCTTACGGCGAACCGTGATTTGGCGAACCTCGGCTCATTTTGGCGAACCTGCTTAACCGAACGCCAGCGAGACTCTCGCGCTTTTGGCGAACCTCGTGTTCATTCGGTCGAACCTCGTGTACACTTGGCGAAACTCATATTTTAGCGAACCTGCGTGTTTGCTTCCACCTCGACCAACTTAGCCGAGGCACCTCCCCAGCTGGCAGGGCACCTCGACCAACTTAGCCGAGGCACCTGGCTCAGGTGGCCGAGAGCACGCCGTGGCGGCACAAACCCGACTTGTATAAATAGGGGTCGCCTGGTTGGCGGTTTTTGGGGAGAAGGGATTTTCAGAAGGCTTCGGGGAGGATTTTTGGTTGGAGGTTTTCTTGGACTTGGGGATTTTCTAAAGAGTTCTCGCGAGATCCACGAGCGTCAATGCACCGTTCGAGCACCGCGAGCATAAGTTCAGTTGGCGTCGGATATTCAATGCAGATGGCGAATGAATTCGGTGGATCACATACAGATTAAGCGTGTTAATCTGAGGGATAACATTTGTGATTTCTCCTAGTAGATCTCACCGCTCCGTCCTCTCTCATGCGTGAGTCGCGATCCATGAGGCGATCCTCTCGCCGTGAGTGTGATCCCCTCGAGCTTCATTTCCTTGTGAAGCGAGCCCTTCCGTCTGTAGTTTTAGAACGAGGTTTCTACCGAGGATCACAGTGCTTGTGGTGGTCCGGGCGAATAAAAGTCCGACACGAGGCGAAGAACCCATAGCGAGGATCCGTATAATAGAGATCCGGCGTTTGTTGAGGAAAAAGTTGTAATTTTGTTTTCATTATGCGCCTTAAATAAAAGGCATTTCTTTTGAATTTTGTTGTAGGCCATGAAAGGCATAGCAATTGGTAACAATGAATAACAAGCCAACTTTCCGCGAACAAGGCTGGCGACCGATGGGAATAGCGGTCTCAAGTCGAGATCGTGTGTGTAGCGGATCTAGATCCCGGTCGAAGAAGAAGTCAAAGGCCTCAGGGCGGATAGGAAAAAAAAAATTTCGAGCCGCTGCCCTTTTACGCCAGCTAACGTTCTAGCGGGACCGCGAAAAACTTCGTAGGGTGTAATAATTACGCTCCAGCGAAGTCAGCGAATCCGTTGATTCGGTTCCATTGTGAGTATCATACTATCGTCCTTGTCGGATCGTCCTCCCCACAAATCCGAAGGATCTCGCTACAAGAAAGATCCGTTTGTCCTCGGCTCCGGAACTTTAAAGGCGAGGATCTTAACTCCGTCGTTGCGAAGTTGCACCAAATGGCATCCTTCCGGCATCAAGATCGCGGATCGCGGGAGATCACCGCTGATGGCGTCTGGACTCTCTCAAAGAGAGCCCCCGAGGCGGCGTCAATGCGACTCGTGAGTTCGCCAAGGCCACGGAATCGGTCGGCGGTGTCCGCTACAAAGTGGATCGAAGTCCGTGAGAGGTCAAGAACCCCATCAGCGGGTGCGGCAACTCCTCCAAGCCGTCAACAAATAATTGGGTCGGCGTCAAGCGGAACCGATCAACACTGAAGAAGCGATTATCGAGCATTTCGCACACACGGGCTCTCTACCGGGGAGGCCGGATGTAGAAGAAGGTAGAAGTGGACAAGAAGCGCCCGAAAATCGCCAAGTTTGGAGTCGAAATCGGAACAACGATCAGGCGAAGGCGAAACGTCGATCATCAATCCACCTCAAACTGATCGGCTAAGCCCTCGGCGCAGGGGTGACTTGATTCACACCTCCGGCGATCTCATCGAATCTCCATCCGGCTACGTGCTGCGCTTCGGTCAATCTGTTGGCGTATCGAGCAAGAAAGCGGTGTTAGGCCTCTGGCCCGTTGCACGATGATCGAGTAAAATTTCGATCAAGGATTGTTTAGGGCCGCTGAAGAGGCCCGACCAACTCACGGTGATGGGGTCCTACCCTCTCGCCATGATAAGAAGATTCACGCAGTTGCTCTCCGGAATTACGTCGAAGTTCAAGAGCGTGAAACCCGGCTCGCAAAGGTGAGCGTGGAGGCAGTGACTCTTGGAACCTTTGATAATGTGGCTCATCCTCGAAGGAGACATTTTAGATGCGGCGGCGATGGCGTTATACATCGTGCAGCGCCGCGAGGGTTGCTCGCGCATTCATACCGATGAGTCATACTACCGTCTTTGGGAGTGCAGTAAATCTCGAAATAGAAGTTCCCGAATTGGACCGCATTGTCCGTGTTCCAAACTAATCAGGCGGTGTTGTTAGAATGTAAGCGCACCAGCAAGCTCAGAAGGCGTCGGTCTTTGATAGGCTTGGCAACAAAATGCAAACCCAAGTCAAGATGCTTGGTGGAAGAAGATCGAGTCTCAAGGCGATGAATTGTCAAGGGTAACCACCAATATGACCAGCGAGAGGGTTGGGATCTGAATCCTCCTCGAAGATGAATGCTCACGGTTGATTGATGATAATCCACCCGATGAGGGAGCGGACATTCGTCGATTTTTGGACTTGGGATTAGACACCAGCCTGGGGCTTTCAAGGCTTTGATGTCAAATATGGCTTCAGTTGACCTGCTACTATTGAGGATGATGAAGATATGCCAACATGGGAAGACCCATGGATCCATCAACTTCGGGGCGGTTTGGGGATAGATTCGAACAAAGAGAACCCCCACTAAGGGCGAGGTAGTCGGGTTAATATGGGTGACGAAGAGCATCCTAAGCTCATAAACATCAGCAATACTCTTCTCGGAAGAGAAGGAAGAGTTGATCACCCTAATCGGGGAGTATATCGATGTATTAGCACGGAGCTACGAGGACATGCGGGGACTTCGACCTAATGTGCTGACATGGCCTCAACATCAGGTGGATGTCACACATCGCCAATAAACCGCGCAAGATGGTTCGTCCACCAGATCTTGCGAACGTGGCGAAACTCATAGAAGTCGGAGATTCATCGAGGAAATTCAACATCCGGATTGGGTGGCGAATATAGTCCGGTCATGAAGAAGAATGGTTCGATTAGGATGCAGTAGATGCAGAGACTGAGCGGCCTTGCAAGAAGATGACTTTCCTCTTCCAATCCAACGATGTCATAGTTACAAGTAATGGCCGTTGAAAGAATGTCATTCATGGATGGTTTCAGGTTACAAAATGATCAAATGCACCCGATGGCGCCAAGCACCGGCGTTGAGCGTATCGGTATATATTGCTACGGTCATGCCATTGACGGCCTCAAAATCTTTGGCGCCATTACGGCGATGGCGAAATTTTCGGGACCATCTCAGGAAGCGGTCGAATGCTACGTCGGCGACTTAGTCGTAAAAGCGGTGATAAAGAAGATCACATCAAAGATCTTAGAGCGGTATTCGAGCTCATGCGAACTCATAAAAGATGAACTGCAAATCCTTCCTTGGATGTCCGGTGGCAAGTTCACCGGCGTCGTCGCAAACAAAGGAATCCCGTCGATCGACAAAGTAAAGGCGATTCAAGAGTTGCAACCTCAGAAATGCGAGAACTTCGGGGGTTACAAAGGCGATTGGTACATCGGCGATTCATATCGAACCTATACGGGAAATGCCAACCATTTTCTAAGTTGAACAAGAAGGGTAATCGTTTATTTGGGGTGGCGCATCAAAAAGCATTTGAAGAGATCAAATCATATCTCGCCAAATACTCACTGTTGCCGGGAAAAAACCGTTTGATTTACATCAAGACAGCGAATCACTTTCGTTAAAGCTTTACTGCGGGCGGCGACGGCGGTCCACGAGCGGTGTGACGAACATTAGTGGTGCTGAGTCTCGATACCAAGGTCGAAGCGGTGCCTTACATTAGTGTTCGCGATTGAGATCGCGGCACTATTTAGACCGGACAATTTATGTTATCTCTAACGTAAATCGATTCGAATATTTATGACCAGCCGGCCTCAATGAGTTGGCGTTTGGCAAAATAGACTTTGCTCTTGTCCCAATCGACACGCACTTCAAACAATAGAAGTCGGTTAAAGGGCAAGCGATTCACGATCTCTTGGTACCGGCGAAGGGCGCGGTTGAGCTATATGATGACCTTGGGATGAAGTCCACGAAGTCAACACTACATCGCACCAACAAATATGGTGTTGTACTTTGGCGGAGCTTCTCGAGCTACCATGTGGCAAGTACCCGGGCGTTCTAAAATCTCGGCTGGAGTGGAGTTGTCTTGATTTCCAGGGAATCATGTCATGCCCGTGCTTATTCACTCACGAACCTTGTTCCAATAGCGTAGCGAATACAACGCGTTACTTATCGGACTTAGCTTCGCCAAGGAGCTGGGGTCGAATATCTCGAAGCATCTGGCGATTCTGGCGATAGTCGAGCGATCCGCGGAGACTCTGAAGTCGAGAAATCGAGATCTAATTCCTTATCATCGGTAGCAATCGAAATGGCGGACTTCGTTCGAAGAATTCTTCATCGAATATATCCACGCCTCCAAAGCGCTCGCGGATGCCTTGGCGGCGTTAGGCGTGTCGTTAGCACAACCTTAGAGACGAGCAATTAGTTACGGTCGGGACTCATCAACTCTTCGTACCAATATATAATGAGGTACAAGAAGATGAAGGGTAATTACC
Organism: Asparagus setaceus; assembly: GCA_012295165.1. Classification (NCBI taxonomy): domain Eukaryota; kingdom Viridiplantae; phylum Streptophyta; class Magnoliopsida; order Asparagales; family Asparagaceae; genus Asparagus; species Asparagus setaceus. The sequence continues at coordinate 34,428 of WHSE01000198.1, forward strand.
AAAGAGGTACATGCAACCCAAACCAAATTGGAGCCCGAGATTGGCTTTCCTATCATCGACTTCGTCTTGCATGGTATTTTGCGGAAGGCGTGAGGGAGAAGTCAATCCGTGAAGAGCTCAAGATTCTTCTACGACGAGACCCGGATGTTATATCGCGGGGTATGGCGGTCTTTACTCCGATGCCTTTCAAACAAGGAGGCGTAAGAGGTCCGGGAAGCACACGAAGGTGAATGTAACACACCGGCTGGTCCCAAGCTCTGATCGAATCGGGAGAATGGGCTACTTTTGGCCCACGATGATTAATAGCCTTGTCGATGCAACTCGGAAATGCCAGTGTCAAATTCCAAATTATATGCATCGCCTCTGGCGGTTGCATCGCCGGCCACATCGGCCATTGAGACATGGGGAATGGGCGTTGTAGGTCCCATTTTCCTCCGTCGGTTAAAGGAGATCGGTTTATTCTAGCGATCACCGACTACTTCTCCAAGTGGGCTGAAGCAATCCCGCTAAAAGAGGTCAAGGCGAGTACCATCATCAAGTTTATCAAACACCATGTCATCTATCGACACGGTGTCCCGAGACGGATCGTGCATGACAACGGTCCCCAATTTATCAGCAATTCCTTCATCAGGTTTTGCGAAAAGTTCAAGATACAAGATGTCTCGTCGACAGCCTATAACCCAGCAGCAAATGGACTAGCTGAGGCATTCAACAAGACGATTATCAAGATTTTGTCGAAACTTGTGAAGAATAACAAAGCGAGGCTGGGGCGATAAACTTCGGAGAAGCACTCGGGCATATCGCTGTGATGCGCCGCATATTTGGGCGACCGTACTCCACGGTTTCTGGTGTGAAGCGATTCTCCGTTGAAATCGATTCCGTCGCCGCGCCGCCCTTTCGCGAATGACGGCCAGAAGAACAACATCAAAAGCGTCTCGAAGAGCTTGAGATGTTAGATGAGAAGCTCGGAGGCTCAACAATGCATTGAGTTCTACCAAGCTAGAATGTCGAGGGCCTTCAACAAGAAAGTTCGACAGAGAACCTTTAAGGAGGAGATCTTATCCCATTTCGGCGACGATAATTCTCAACTCCAAGAAGAAAGATAAATTGAACCCAAATGGGAAGGACCGTTTATAATAGACCGCAGTCTATTCAAGCGGTGCATATCATATCACCTGAGAATGGCGGCCAGGCAATTAATGCTAATAAGCGGAAGTTCTAAAATCTCCGGTCGGAGTTGTCTTGATTTCAGGAATCATGTCATGCCCGTGCTTATTCACTCAGAACCTTGTTCCAATAGCGTAGCAATACAAGCGTTACTTATCGGACTGCCAAGGTGGGGTCGTATCTCGAAGCATCTGGCGATTCTGGCGATAGTCGAGGCGATCCGGAATTCTACGAAGTCAATCGATCTAATTCCTTATCATCGGTAGCAATGAAATGGCGGACTTCGTTGAAGAATTCTTCATCGAATATATCCACGCCTCCAAAGCGCTCAGCGGATGCTGGCGGCGTTAGGCGTGTCGTTAGCACAACCTTAGAGACAGCAAACTAGTTACGGTCGGGACTCATCAACTCTTCGTACCAATATATAATGAGGTACAAGAAGATGAAGGGTAATTACCAAAGAGGTACATGCAACCCAAACCAAATTGGAGCCGAGAGATTGGCTTTCCTATCATCGACTTCGTCTTGCATGGTATTTTGCGGAAGGCGTGAGGGAAGTCAATCCGTGAAGAGCTCAAGATTCTTTACGACCACGAGACCCGGATGTTATATCGCGGGGTATGGCGGTCTTTACTCCGATGCCTTTCAAACAAGGGCGAGAAGAGGTCCTTGGGAAGCACACGAAGGTGAATGTGGTGCGCACACGGTCCCAAACTCTGATGGTCGGGGAGAATGGGCTACTTTTGGCCCACGATGATTAATAGCGGTCGATGCGCTTCGGAAATGCGCGTGTCAAATTCCGCGAATTATATGCATCGCCTCTGGCGGTTGCATCGCCGGCCACATCGGCCATTGAGACATGGGGAATGGGCGTTGTAGGTCCCATTTTCCTCCGTCGGTTAAAGGAGATCGGTTTATTCTAGCGATCACCGACTACTTCTCAAGTGGGCTGAAGCAATCCCGCTAAAAGAGGTCAAAGCGAGTACCATCATCAAGTTTATCAAACACCATGTCATCTATCGACCGCGGTGTCGAGACGGATCGTGCATGACAGCGGTCCCCAATTTATCGGCAATTCCTTCATCGGGTTTTGCGAAAAGTTCAAGATACAAGATGTCTCGTCGGCGACCTATAACCCGGCGACAAATGGACTAGGCTGAGGCATTCAACAAGGCGATTATCAAGATTTTGTCGAAACTTGTGAAGAATAACAAAGCGAGGCTGGGGCGATAAACTTCGGAGAAGCACTCTGGGCATATCGCTGTAGTACGCCGCATGTGGGCGACCCGGTACTCCACGGTTTCACGGGTGTGAAGCGATTCTCCGTTGAAATCGAGTTCGTCACCCATAGCCCTTTCAGAGAGATGGCGAGAAGAACAACATCAAAAGCGTCTCGAAGCTTGAGATGTTAGATGAGAAGCTGGAGGCTCAACAATGCATTGAGTTCTACCAAGCTAGAATGTCGAGGGCCTTCAACAAGAAAGTTCGACAGAGAACCTTTAAGGAGGAGATCTTATCCTGCGCCGCTCGGCGGTAGATAATTCTCAACTCCAAGAAGAAAGATAAATTGAACCCAAATGGGAAGGACCGTTTATAATAGACCGCAGTCTATTCAAGCGGTGCATATCGCCTTATCACCTGAGAATGGCGGCCAGGCAATTAATGCTAATAAGCGGAAGTTTACGAAAAGTATTATCCTTAGTACATTCGGGATAACCCGTTTTGATGGGAAGTTTCTTAGAGAATATCTCACTCATTTTCATGAGGATAACCCTAAGCTATTGTGTTTTCCTCCAAAATTCTCTCACCAATCAAATTCATTGGCGGTGGGCCCACTAAAATCTCCACGGTCTAACCACCGGAAAATCCCTCTCGATTCCTTCCACGAGCGAGGGTCCACTCTCAAATTGGTTAGCAATCCTATAAAGCAGCTATCAGGTACCCTTCAAGATTCTCGGAGACCCACTCTTAGTTTCTCATTGGGAAATAGAATACATTCTTCCTTTCCCACATTCACTGGAGATAGGACACATCCTTCCTCTTGAAGCAAGAGATAGAATACATTCTTCCTCTCTTGTCTTAGATTCTCGGTGGAGATCCCACTCTTAGTTTCATCTTTCAAGATTCTCAAAATGGAGATCCCATTTTTAGTCTCTTTCTTGGAAAGCAGACAAAAATCCTTCCTTTTCAAGGAGATAGAGACAAGATCCTCCTTCCTCTCCATCAATAAGAGATAGGATACAAAACCTTCCTCTCTTATTTGATGGTGAGTTTTAGAGATAGGATACAAAACCTTCCTCTCCAGCAAGAGATAGGATACAAAACCTTCCTCTCTTGTTCATCCCTTACTGGAGATAGGAGACAAGATCCTCCTTCCTCTCCACCGGCAAGAGATAGGATACAAAACCTTCCTCTCTTGTTCATCCCTTACTGGAGATAGGAGACAAGATCCTCCTTCCTCCACGGCAAGAGATAGGATACAAAACCTTCCTCTCTTGTTCATCCCTTACTCGAGATAGGAGACAAGATCCTCCTTCCTCTCCACCTTCGGGAAATAGAATACATTCTTCCTTTCCCACCTCAATCAATCTTAAGCCGATTCAGTCATTCTCGGGACAAAAGACACCAAGATTCATCTTGGGGCATTTTATCGAAGCCTAAGAAGGGATAAAGCCAGCGCCTCCTGCAGCGTTGCGGTTTAGTCTTTCAGATTGAAGAAGACACCGAGTTGATTACGGGGTATTTCATCCCAGCCTAAGAAGGATTAAGCCAACGCCTGCAGCGTTGCCGGTTAGTCTTCGAGTGAAAAAGACGAAGCCTCGTATTCAACATCGTAGCATTAAGTCTAAGAGAGTCTCATTCTTTTAGCACAACGTCGCGTGCGAGGCGGATCGAGATAATCCCGCGCTAGCCCAACTCAAGCGGTAGTTGGTAAAGGCTAATCAAATCCGTTGAGAATGGGGTACTGATAACCCTAAAACGGCCTAACACGCGTTAGGTTTAGTCTTTTTAGATTGAAGAAGACACGAGTTTGATTACAGGGTATTTTATCCGGCCTAAGAAGGGATAAAGCCAGCCTCACCGCAGCGTTGCGGTTTAGTCTTTTCGATTGAAGAAGACACGAGTTTGATTACGGGGTATTTCATCCCGAAGCCTAAGAAGGGATGAGTCTCAGCGTAACAGCGTTCGGAGTGGTCTCTTGCGGTAAAAGAGTCGCGAAGCCTCATTATTCAACATCGTAGCATTAAGTCTAAGAGAGTCTCATTCTTTTAGCACAACGTCATGTCTTGAGCGGATCGGATAATCCGCTAGCCCAATCAAGCGGTGATTGGTAAAGGCTAATCAAACCCGTTGGTGAGGGTTTGCCAAAATCCTATAAGTATTATGGTCAATTATTTACGTGAAATAAAAGAATCATAGAAAGAAAAAAGGACATATTTGATTAATAAAAGGAGGGATTACAAATCTTTAAACATCAAAATTGTGGGAACAAATTTGTATACTTTATCGATGGTTCTTTGAAGTTCGGCAGGCTTCGACCACGAAGGACTCCTGCTATTAAGGGCCTTCGACTTCAAGATGATCGGACTCTCCCTCATTGTTTGAAGTTCTGTTCGAGCTCTACTATCCTCGCTTCTCCGGCAGCGACACAAGATCGAAAATGTCCCACGGAAGATGAAACTTCAGCGACAGCGATCTCAAATGATACACGGTCTCCACGCATCCTTGGCTAGTGCTGATATCTCTTGAACCGGGAGGAACTGGGCAAAATGACCGGAGCAATGCGGCTCCGTCACCGTCGAGATGGTCGATTTCCATATATAATTCGTCCAATTCCGGCGTCACGGTTTGAAAGTTGACTTGTTCTTCGTGGCGGCAGGCTTCGCCAGCGGCGAGCTCGACATTGAGGAGGCTGCATGGCGGCGAGGCTCGACATTCAACCGAGGTTCGCCACAGCGGTGAACCTCGACATTGAACAAGGCTTCATAGCGGCGGGCTCGACATTCAACCGAGGTTAGCCTACGGCGGTGAATCGACATTGACGAGGCTGCGCCAGCGGCGAGCTCGACATTCAACCGAGGTCGCCTCTGGCGAAGAACCTCGACATTGAGGACGAGGCTGCATGCGGCGAGGCTCGACATTCAACCGAGTTAGCCTACAGCGGTGAACCTCGACATTCGAGGCGGGCTCCGACATTAGCAGGGTTAGCCTACGGCGGTGAACCTCGACATTCCCGAGGTTCGCCAAGCAGCCTCGACATTCAACGAGTTAGCCTACGATGAACCCGACATTGACGGTATGGCGGCGGGCTCGACATTCAACGAGGTTAAGCTTATAGCGGTGAACCTCGACACGAGCGAGCCGCTGGCGGCGGGCTCGACATTCAACCGAGGTTAGCCTACGGCGGTGAACCTCGACATTGAGCTGGCCCAGCGGCGAGGCTCGACATTCAACCGAGGTTAAGCCTACGGCGGTGAACCTCGACATTG